>JAQQZZ010157797.1:0-26202 GCA_030265115.1 Mopalia vespertina | reverse complement strand
GCCGCGTGGATGAATTTGACTGTAGTTTAAGCAATACCCAATGTTTAAGATCCAATTATAAAATGGATATAGCTCGACTAGAAAATTGGAGAGCATAATTTAGGAGGATGGTTCCACGACAAAAACGGTTTTTTGATATAAGAAAAAATAGAGAAATACTTGGAACAGTTTCCGTGAGGGTTCCATACAGAACCATAAATGGTTCCACCAGAGCCATGAATGAAGAACCTTAAAGGGTTCCATCAGAGCCATAATTTTCTAGAAGTGTAGATCAAGACTTCTGCGGTAACAAATTACGGACAGCCGTTTATGGTTAGATGTTAGAATAACCTTGCACTCAATTTGTTTGAATACGTCTAATTTTCCATTGTTATAAATTATTAGGATTTGAAAATGGTTTTGCAGCGATACCCTAAAAAAAATATTTTTCACAAGGTGCAGGTAATGTAAAAGATATATACAGTAGATGATAAAAGGCCTTGAAGAAGCACAGCAGTTCGTGTATTAAATACGTAAACATGTAAAGCTGACAGTAATAAGTCAGTGTCATTTGTCGAAACTTAATTCACCCAATTAATCTGACATCCATCATTACCTGTTGCTCTTTTGTTAAAATGCAGGTAAAAGTGAGTCGATAACATCAGAACAACATCGGCGCGAATACAGTTCCTTGCCTCAGGCCCTTTCCACGTGTAGAGGTGTGTGTGGCGAAACCACAGTGCACATCACAAACACGACTCGTATACTGTTGTTCACGGATGAGGTATTTCACTGACGATATTAACCCAGACAAGTTTATCCCTGTTTTGACTTATTAGTCCATTATCACTTTGTGACATATTTATAATAGACAAGGATTTCGTGCGATTTAATTTCGAACACAAGCATTTTAATTGCAAATAAACGTAAGGCAATTAATTAAAAGGACCTTTATCACACGATGCTCTATTTGAAGAAAAAACAAAACAAAAGAAACAAAATCACTCAACGGGTTTGACCATGACTCCCACAAACAATGACCAGATTTAACTAAAGAAAATAAGTTAACATTATATATAATAAATTGTATATTTGCATAAAGTGCATGTTTTTGGAGTCTAATTTCATGTGTAACTGTTAGGCATCTCCGCCATGCAAGACAAGGTCTGGTTTAGAATTAATATTAAACCAAACCCTACATATAAAACTAACCATTAACCTAACCCTACATATAAAACTAACCCTTAACCTAACCCCACACATAAAACTAACCCTTAACCTAATCCTACACATAAAACTAACCATTAACCTAACCCTACACATAAAACTAACCCTTAACCTAACCCTACACATAAAACTAACCCTTAACCTAACCTACACATACAACTAACCCGTAACCTAACCTACACATACAACTAACCCGTAACCTAACCCTACGCATAAAACTAACCCTTAACCTAACCCTACACATAAAACTAACCCTTAACCCAACCCTACACTTACAACTAACCCTAAACCTAACCCTACACTTAACCCTTACTCTAAACACAACACATAAAGTGGCATCATATCTTACATGTACCCATTGCAGTGACCCGTTATACATAAACATTCCCTATCCTTATAATCGCAGTATACTTTCAATGATCAATCTAAATTTGACACTTTTTATTTTCATGCGTTTGCTTTTAAATTAATAATGGTACAAAAGGCATAAATTGTAGAATTTACAATTTTAGAATAAGCAAAAATTCCAGAATCCGTTTAAAAAGTAGGCTTTTATCCGTTAAAGAATTTTAGTTTATTTTATAGCGTTCCTGTACGTAGATAAACTTTTAACACCTGTCATTCAATTTTCAATAATGGTCTCCTTATCTATATTTGTAAAATATATCATTAAGAAATAACATTTTGATATATTATTACTCAAAAGAACGTATCCTAAATATAAAAAAATATAATACATATAGAAACATAGCCCCATAAAAATATACAGAATCAGCAATGAAATATTGCTTAAATTGCTACTTTTGGAGACAGGCACAAAAGCATACCAAAGTCTGAATAATGAACGGTATGTATTTTCTCATATATTAGTGTCAAATTTTCTTAGTTTTGTTAAATATTCTCGCTCCATTAAGCCAGTCTTTTTAAAGAGTTGTAAAAGATCATTTATCCTCACATAGACTGTCAGGTGAGGTACTGACAATGTCTATGCATTTCAGTGACAATTACACCGTAAATCTCCGGATAACTCCAACAGAATAAAAAAAATGCAGAATTATACAGCAGTCTGGAATAAATGATGCTAATTGACAGGTAAATTTAGCTGCTACTGAATTCTTTAACAAACATGGTAGAAATTTGGCATATTTATATGCATGGAAATCCAATAATGGCATGCGATGTCACTGGGGGGCGAATGTTCAAAATTGTACTGATTATAAACCACTGTTGCAAAACATTACATCACTATTGTGTTTCTTTGTTACACTACGAAATAAAACCGGGTTGAACTTTTGAACAATCCGACCGAGATGGTTGGATGTTTATATAACTGCAATTAACTACCTATACCTGTAGACCTTTGTTGGAGATGTACATTTCTAGCGTATAGTTGTAAATAAAAATAATACTCTTTGTCTCAGGTTGTGGTTTATGTCTAACAATAATTACCACGAGAGATGATGACTTTCTTCATTTTAGACACATTAGTAAGTTGTGTAGCGTATTGTCGTCCTGTACATGTTATGTGAATGTATTATATGCAATTATGTGACCAAGAGTAAAGTTTGGCTCATGCCAATATAAATCTGAATTTGTGTATTGCCCATGTCTATCTCTTCTTCTTTGCCGCAAAAACGTGAGAAAACACTGATCTCCTATTTTCTACATATATATAGGCTTACTAAAGAACGGCTGCACTTGTACCTGCAAAACACCAGTCTAAAATAAGAAAAGGGAGATAACTCAAAGTCCCTAAGACTCCACTGGATACATGTGTAGCCCATCAAATGACATATTTGATTTTCATTGGAAAACCCCATACTGTTGCCTCCGATTTTACTTTATCTTTAATACTAGAGGTGTTTTTAAAATGAAACGAGGGGACGTATATACACAGATAGTGTTTCAAATAAGCTTTTAAGCAGTACGGCGTTTCAGTTAGATCAGAGGGCATTACTTACAGACCAGTCGGCAGAACTCGCGAGATTCTCGTTACGCTGGGCGATCTTTACCAGAGCTTCCGGTGATTTTACTCCACCACCAATGAGCAGCCTGATAACATACACGTTTTATCAACTATACATAAATCGACGTGTTGTAGTAGGAACCCATGCATGTGCGGCAAAACATCCAAATATGATATTATCTAACACAAGAATAAGCAGTTTGAAGTCAGGCGGTCACCCATACTAAAAATGTTCAGCAAGAAAACCCCACAAATCTGTAATACACGATTTACATATTTGTTGAGGTATTGCAATCAATTAAAAGTCGCGAGATTTCATAACTGTGGCATCATCGCTGAGCTCGACCATGATTGATATACACATATGCATCAAAATCGTGCACAATCTTCACCAGAAGCCCATTAACCAGCGTATTAACCCACTCATCTTCACCAAAAGCCCATTAACCAGCGTATTAGCCCACTCATCTTCACCAAAAGCCCATTAACCAGCGTATTAGCCCACTCATCTTCACCAGAAGCCCATTAACCAGCGTATAAACCCACTCATCTTCACCAGAAGCCCATTAACCAGCGTATAAACACACTCCTCTTCACCAGAAGACCATTAACCAGCGTATAAACACACTCCTCTTCACCAGAAGCCCATTAAGCCTCTCATCCTTCCCTACCTTGCCTTAATAGATTGAAAAAACCCGAGTTAACTAGAGTATACAACAGCTATACTTTCGGATGACCTCTCTTAACCGCACCCAATCAGACTGTAGGTTTCTTAGAATAAGAAAGAGGAGGTCTAAACACAGTATGACAAGTAGGCTATACATGTAATATACACGCACGATCTTAGTCCCATTAACGATTCCTGTCACCATCACAGACGCGTGTAAACGGCTTTCTGATTGGCTGCTTGTTTCTGCAAAAGTCCAATTAACTTTTTGTCACGTTTTTGCCTCGAATTGCAGCAAGGGAGTAATGTGAGAGTCTCGTCTTACACATTTTGACCCTTGCAATGTGAGGATGAAACACACTATTCCCCACACTTTAATACACCTAGCGAGGTTCTTATGGCCTTAGAATAAACACATTTAGTTTAGGGGTACATTCTTTTGTGAACTTAAAACATATTAGACTATGTTATCTCTAAACAACGCGGACCGTATGTTTATCAGTTGATTTGAATAACTGTATGTCATAATGGCGGTGACAGTTTGACGTCCGAGATGATGTGCGCATGCAAGTCCTTGAAAACCTCAGATTAAGGCGACACCGCTTAACCTCAAATACATATAAAACAAAGGCCTCTTACCTTAAGATAAACCACTCCAGCTATCCATTGAACAGCGTTCAGTCATACCATACATACACAATGAATCCGGTTTATATATATTTTGAATAAATGAAGAGAGACAAATTTGCTCGCCTCCACCGGGATTCGAATATCCTTACACAGGAATATCCAAATATTGTATCTAAAATGCCTGCTCCTCTCTCATAACGACCAATTATAGCATACAGGAGACACAAAAATCTCAGGATGTCCTGTATTTAAGGCGAAACTTCTATCTGTATCAGACCAGTTGTATTAACGCTCGTTCTCCTTAGCGGACATTTTTATTGGTTAGTTTCTACTTCTTTGAAATACCAGTGTGAAGGTTGATAAATTTTAAACCCATGCCTAATAGCTGGTTTGCTACATATTTATCCCATATTTTCTATACTTGACAACTTATATATTGGAGTTTATATGGAACAAAAGATGAGTCATCGTTTTTTATTTGTCCATATTCCCGTGTCAGTGTATAATCAAGTTATAGGAATACACGTACATCAAATGAACACTCAATATTCACATCGAGTTCCGCGAGAAACGGATAACATTTTTGCAGTGAAGACATTTGTTTATCAATAATTTGAATTTTCTCAGAATCTATATTTATTTTATGCATTAAACAATATCGTATAGCTTTTTAATAAAACAGAAAATGAGCTAATCCAAATGAGTCCATACGAATTAAATGTTCTTCCGGGGTGTACAGGCAAGGGACCGGTAAGCTTATGTTTGGACTTTTCAACGCAAACTACGCCGTGTCCGTAATTACTACTTCAAGCATAGTCCACATATATGGCAATGAAACTCAGTTTAAAGAACAACTCAATGATACAGATAGTACCAATCGATAAACAAGCCGAGAAGCTAACAGGCTCCCTACTAAAAGTTTTTATTTTATTTTTAATTTTTAAAATATGCTCCTAATCTTCGTTAAATCACGTTTCCAACTTTGTTTTGAAAACAGTTTTTTTCTCTCTAAGAGAAAAGGCAATGGTGCTTATCCTTTTAATGGTTTGTGGTATTTGTCGTAAAGCGGACTGTGGTAAGAGTTGAATTAAGTCAAATTGTGTGTTTTAGAGAGACCGGTCAATTTATTATCAAGTTACGATATTCACATGGAATACATGCGTTTACAATAACATAAAAAAAATGGCGGCAATATTCGCAGACAGAATTAGGTAAAATGTTTTCCTTTGTACCAACGTATTCGCAGCATAGACATATGGAAATACTAAATTGTGCAATAACAGCCATATTGGCGTGTTTCAATCTTTTGTAACACTGAATGCAATCGCATCCATTGCTGCAATAAGGAGGAACCTATACAATTGAATTATGAATTTAATGTGTGAATTTGTTTTAACACTTTATAGTGTTCCCAACCCATACATGCTTGCATATTACAAAATATGCAGTGACGGTCGGCCATACTGGTCCCTGATATTCGCTGGAGTCACCCGTCATTGCAAGAAGGGAATATTGTAATATGACGCAATAACGGTCATATTGTTTTGAGGAATGAGGTGAAAGCAAACCCTTCTGTAGTGCTTGAATATATGTTAAAGTGTTCGTGTGTACAACTCATAGACCTGTGAACAGTGTAAAATTACGCATTGAAATGCAATCCCATCCGTTGTTCGTGGACGAAGCTATGTTCGAAGATTGAAGTTAATCATTGAATTGTTTTTCCTGTTATTGTGTTTACAACACGTATGGATGTGAATATTGTAAAACAACGCAACGATGACAAACTACTGGAGTCGACGTCAACTACAAGTGTTGGGTTGGATACTCACAGGTAACTAATGTCATTTTATTTTATAAATCTTTGTTTTTCGAGGAAAATACAAATGCTGAACTTGCACTTCCCTCGGATGCCAATTCCGGCTCCTCTTCGAGACTAAAGACTGGGGCCCCTGCAGTACAGGAGTCACTTTCACAAAATATCCGGTACAATGAAACCTCGTGTGATAGTTTTATGCCCCAAGTTTTATATCGTACGATATTTTTTTGTCGTGCGACATTTTATGAACTTGCAGTGGCCCCAGGGCTGTGTAAAGGTTCGTAACGTTGATACACAGGTGTTTCTTATCAATAGATATATCTACTACCAATTATAATGCGATGAGGACATTAGGGAAGTAAACTCAATTGTCCACATACCATAAACTGATAATCTTGCAGATGATAACTTGACACATGCACACCTTCAACTATTCCACGGCACACATGATGAAGTGTTCGGGCCTACAACGGCCACTGGAAGAATATAAAGTGGGACGTAGACAAAAAAATAAAAAGAATCAACAATAAAAAATCAGACTTTAAATCGTGAAATTGTTTCGTATCGTGATATAAAAAAACGAATATTATTTGAGTTAGTCGCGATTATTATCATTTACAATTAAACTCATAGCCTTCATACACCTATACAAGCTAACACTACCAGCTTGAATATGTTTTTTGTTCTTTTCCGTTATAGATCTTTCAGTGCTAAGAATGGAATCGCGATCCATATGGATTTTTTGAAATGATACAAATATAAATCGAAGGCAATCGTTTTCTCCTTGTATTTGGCGAAGTTTCTGGTCTACTTAATATATATTATTATACGTCTTTCTTTTTATATATAGATCAAAACGATGCTAATATAGCATCCCTGCTTAATGTAGAAAGAAAATCGCCTTCTTCACTGGGTTAGAATTCGGGACTAATTCTGCCGTGAGTCTCTGTAGCTTAGTCGTTAAGAGTTTTGGGCCTGTAACCCGAAGGTCCCTGGTTCGAATCCCGGTGGAGGCAAGTAAATTTTTCTCTCTTCATTTATCCACATTATATTTATACAGTTGGCCTTGTTTGCCTTATGAATGACTGTCCCATTTAAAGTGACCCAACCTTCCCTAGAATATAAGGCGAAGACTAAACGGATCTTAACTTCAATCTGCACCAGTGCACAGGTTACAACCAATGTTTACCCAGTGCGTAAAATCCAACTGAATGAACGACCCATTAGCTGACCCAGTTTCTGAATCCGCATTTGTTCATCTTATAATACGATAAAATTGTTTCCAAATCCCAACCAATGGATCAAAAACTAGGTCAAGTTTACCGACACACCCGATTTTGTCCACAGAACAGAAATATGTGGCACTCAATTTGGGCAATGAAAATCACATCCTGTGTACATGCCCACTGTCGAGTTCAGAGAGATCCGGTTGGTTAATTTATAACCAATTGATGATCGGATAAAGAGTTTCCTCCTGGGCAACTGTGTCGCCGTAGTATCTACTAATTACGTCCTTTCTACAAGGAAGTAACAAGGGTAGTTACAACAGTGTACAGCAACACAAGGCCCAATCGGAGTGCAACAGGATTAAAATCGGCGATTAAATATTTCATTGCAGCTAGATCGATTTATACCTCCATGATCTGAACAAATCATACGCTAAATGATGTGTGATTGACCAATCACAGAGCTACTTCCCAAGACTTTCTAACAGTTAGTGCACGTAACTGTGTTCTTGGAAGTGTCTTGTAAAGCACCTTGTCAGTAGATACCCGAGACAGTGTAACTTCGTGAACCCTAAAGTACTTTATCTTAACGTCTTTTAGGATGAACAACCCCTTCAAGGGTAAAGAGTGTCTTTTTTTTATTTTAAATTTCTTTATTAGAACATTCTGTTTTTTGTCCTGCATTAAGTAAAAAATTATATTAAAATTCCAGTTAGAAGTCCTTGGATTTTAAGTTTGGAAATTGTGATTCAGTTCTTTGCAAGTAACAGCTGGACAGTTTTGGCTTGATTTCTAGCACTTTCTTGTCAGGAACTGAAGTCATAAAAGGTGACTGAAATGTCCAATAAAAAAAGACACATGGCATGATGCTCCAGAGAACATCATTGGTTTGTCATTACAACATTTTTGAAAGCAGCTCTGCGATTGGTTACACAAGACCAACCAATCAATGCCTTTAGCCTATGATTTTCTCAGATCTAGGTATCTGACAACATAATTTACATCTGTTTTTTAGCAGATTGGTCCTACTTTACAAGTTCACCTGAATTGCCAGATGGAAAGCTGATGATGTCGAGAGCTTAAAGGAACTGCCTTTTTGCTTATAGAAGCGGAAAATAACAGTTAATATGTTCTAATCTTTTAGTGCAGAAATATGTTCAGAAAATTTCTGCAAAAATTTTTGGGTTGTTTTTTTGATTCCTATATTGTTCCAGCAAAAGTGAATTCAAAATTTTCGTATTTCCCAAGGACAGTAAATTAAATTGATTTTGCTGCATTTTCTTAACCAATCAGACATGTGCTTTTTAAGACAGATGCATCTGTGTCTGCCTGAACTTCATCACACATCTACTGAGAACACAACATCAAGAAAATATGTAAACACTTTGACGTTTGATGTCAGAGTTAGTTTAATCATTGAAACATTTCTACAATAACAGTACTGTTTTAACACGGCAGTGCCATCAGATAGTCATTCTTCATTTCAATAGCTGTACAAAATAAATCATTATAATATGTACAGAGTTGTTGTGAGAAACAGTCCTGATGTACCCATGAAGTCTGTCTGAAATACCTTGGACAAGTTTTTAAAAGCAATATGAATTACATTTACACCTCAATTAGATGGTGTTACTCAATATTGAACGTAAATATTTCATTATCTTTGTTTGAGGTTTAAATCTGGAAGCAACCATTTATCCCATAATGAAGTGAGCCCAAAGTACAATATGTATCTTATGTCACCAAGGATAAACTTTGACTCAATTTTTATGGATGAACAATATAATTTCACAAACAGTTTTTTTAAAATTACATTTTCGAATGCTGGGCACGTCGTAGTAAAATAGATTTTGCCTCAAGATTTGCAGAATGGTGCCATTATAAGGTATCATATTATATTTTACAGAACATTTTTAGCATTTTGCTACCACCAGAAGAAAAAATAATCGTGATCAAAACGAAAATATATATTTTAGTTCTCAGCAAATTTTCTACTTCAAGAACATATCAGTGATGGATGAAGCAATAAAGTCAATCAGCAAATTTAAACGGAAACCCCTGATCGACATTTCACATGGAATTAATCTACCAAAACTTGTCCCACCCCAGCAATAAGATATTCAATAACCACGTCTTGCATAAGATTTTATTTGATTGGAGATGTTCAACACACTGAAAGTGCATTCTGGGGATTTCCTTTATTGGCTGGGTTCGATTGGTTCACTGTTTCATGTTTTTACTCGACCAATCAAATTGGCACAAATAAAGGGAACCCTCTTAATTTGTACTGTGAAATGTAGCTTGAGGTTATTTCAGTCATATGACAGTGTGCATGAAGGAGACTACACTTGGTAACACTGACAAACACAACATAGAATGCAAAATATTGTACAATAAGACAGAAAGTTTCCCAAATTACAATACATGCCAGATGGCATTTCACATGAACTTGATGGTTTCCCTTAGCTCAGTGAGCACTCAGGCACATGAAGCTCTTCAAATCCTAAAACTGCATATGATGGAAGAGGGCATAAAACACTTTGTGTGTGTGATCAATATTGTGTAATACTTGCTCTTAATCCAATAATGTTGTGAGTTATAACTGTAGGTGTTAAGCCGGTATTAGACATAATCCCAAATCACATAAATAACAGGAGGTTCAAATTCAAGTCCCAAGCCATTTCCCAATCAAAACTATATACAAAATTGTACATGAACTATGCTGAATTATTAAAAGAATAAAACTTTTCTTTCAGTTATTTTCAAAACATTTATCAACAATTGTTTTCTACCTACATGACCCATTTTGCTTATCCATATATTTTTTATAATTTACTGTATTTTTTTTTTGCAAAAGCCCCAGATATGTAAACAATGGGAAACCATTTTTGCCCCAAAATATCCTAGGTCGAGTACAATATGGGGGTTCATCTTTTTTCATTTGTAAAGAATTAAAAGATATGAGCCAATAATGTCAATGTGAATAGAACCTATGTCAATTTGAACACAGGCCTCATACACTTCCCTTATACAAACATTTCACACCTCAATCAATTTTTTTTCCAAAAACCTTTCGACATAAAGCACTTTTAGTATAGCACATTGTAAAAATTATTTTCAATCATTTAACGAAATTACTTGAAGAGAACTGACAGTCTTTAGGTTCCTTTTTTACATTTTCTTTTGGTTGCAGAAATTCTGACATGGTACAGAATCTTGCCTTTAAAGCACAAAGAGCTTTTTACGCATGCTCGCAATTTTATTGTAATAAGGGCAGATTTCTGACTTTAAATATGTAAATAAACTTCATTACAGATTGAAGATGTCCATTATTATTGTACTAAGTTGTTTATTTTATTGTTGAATTATTTATTCTAAAGATAATGATTACAAAATGTTGGACTTCAAGTAAAGAGTTAATTTCATTTTTGAAAGTTTCAAATTGGGCAAATCTGCCAGAAATCTACCCCTGAGCTTTAACACAAGACCAAATTAAGGACATATTCTTCAGATCTTCTCTTCTACCCTTATTGACAAAACAATGACTTCCTGGGGTTTGTTGTGTGAATTATAAATCTGAGCTGAGTTCACCAATCCCAGTTCCTTTCCACGATGACTTCACAGAAACACACCTAAATCTGTTACTGTCTACGCAATAGTTCCACCCCCGTGAATTGGACTCCTGTAGAACTGCAACATCTAAATGATTCGGAAGAGTTTTTTTAGTTCCATGATTAACTGCCAGTCGGGTTTGGACATCTCATCCCTGAAGTATTCTTTCACTGTGTCTATAGACTCACGACTTATCTGAAACACATTTAACAACATAATGGTCAATTCTTTCACTGTGTCTATAGACTCACGACTTATCTGAAACACATAAACAACATAATGGTCAATTCTTTCACTGTGTCTATAGACTCTCGACTTATCTGAAACACATAAATAACTTAATGGTCAATTATTTCACTGTGTCTATAGACTCTCGACTTATCTGAAACACATAAACAACATAATGGTCAATTCTTTCACTGTGTCTACAGACTCTCTACTTATCTGAAACACATAAATAACTTAATGGTCAATTCTTTCAGTGTCGACAGACTTGACTTATCTGAAATACATAAATAACTTAATGGTCAATTATTTCACTGTGTCTACAGTCTCTCGACTTCTCTGAAATACACAAATAACTTAATGGTCAACTCTTCCAGTGTCTACAGACTCGACTTATCTGAAATAAACCAAAAAATTAATGGTCAATTCTTTCAGTGTCTACAGACTCGACTTATCTGAAATAAACAAATAACTTAATGGTCAATTCTGTCAGTGTCTACAGACTCGACTTATCTGAAATAAACAAATAACTTAATGGTCAAACAAACTCAGACAAGACAGGACAATCAGAAAACATCACAAACAGATTGGATCCATGTTGCCCCTTAGCCCATAGAGCACCAGGACAACATGAAGCTCCCTCACAGCAATCCATCCTTGGAAATCTTGTGATTGGCAAGATCCTGTTATTACTGTAACATCACTTATAAATCACCAAAGACTAAATCCCAGTTTACATATTATACTGACTTTATCCAATGAAAAATATATTTAAAACTTAAAATACATTATCTTCTAAAGCCTGGTGTGCAATCCAAGTACACTTCATAAATAACTGAGTGAAGTTTCACCAAAGACATGATTAAGGCCTCAGGTGAAATTCCCTAATTTTTTCTCAGCAAAAAAAAAAAAAAAAAAAAAAAAAATATATATATATTTATTCAAAATATATAAAGTAAAGACAGCTTACCTTACTGACTAGTATATCTGAATAATCAAAATGGCGACCATAAAGTTTGGGAGTATCCCCTCCTATAGGTTCAATTTTAATACACACTTCTTGTCCTTTCTTGGCTACCTCAATATTTTTGTGGTTAAACTCAACACTAGTCACTTTGCCAATCTCCACAAACTGAAATGAAAAGAGTTTCATACTTATATAGCGGTCATAATGTCCATGTATAGTAAGTATTAATAGTGTATAATGTCAGTAAAAATTAAACCAGGAAAGCCCAATGGGTGAAGGAAACCAGACCAGCCTAATGGGTGAAGGAAACCAGGAAAGCCTGATGGGTGAAAGAAACCAGACCAGCCTAATGGGTGAAGGAAACCAGGCCAGCCTAATGGGTGAAGGAAACCAAGCCAGCCTAATAGGTGAAGGTAACCCAGTGAGCCTAATGGGTGAAGGAAACGAGGCCAGCCTAATGGGTTAAGGAAATGAGGCCAGCTTAATAGGTGAAGGAAACGAGGCCAGCCTAAGGGGTGAAGGAAACGAGGCCAGCCTAAGGGGTGAAGGAAATGAGGCCAGCCTAATGGGTGAAGGAAATGAGGCCAGCCTAAGGCGTGAAGGAAACGAGGCCAGCCTAAGGGGTGAAGGAAACGAGGCCAGCCTAATGGGTGAAGGAAATGAGGCCATCCTAATGGGTGAAGGAAACGAGGCCAGCGTAATGGGTGAAGGAAACCAGGCCAGCCTAATGGGTGAAAAGCGAGGCTAGCCTAATGGGTGAATGAGACCAGGCCAGCTTAATGGGTGAAGGAGACCAGGCCAGCCTAATGGGCAAAGAAACCAGGCCAACCTAATGGGTGAAGGAAACCAGGCCAGCTTAATAGGTGAAGGAAACGAGGCCAGCCTAATGGGTGAAAAGCAAGGCTAGCGTAATGGGTGAATGAGACCAGGCCAGCTTAATGGGTGATGGAAACCAGGTCAGCCTAATGGGTGAAGGAAACCAGGCCAGCCTAATGGGTGAAGGAAACCACCTCTGTATCGCTAGTCATGTTTGATGACCAGATTCATTGTTTGATTGGTGTTTTTTACCATGTTCAAGGATATTTCACTGGCATGACAAAGGCGTATTGCCTTACAATCACAACTAACATAAAAATTGTTTTGCTATGTGGAAAAATTCATCTTTCTACAAGAAAGATGTTTGTTTGATTGGTGTTTTACGCCATTCTTGAGGTTATTTCTCTCATATGACGGCACTTCAGCTAAATGGTGTAGGAAACATTCCATGACGCCACTGGCAACAAACAACGACCAGACACAAGATTCAAAATCAAAACACCGCAACAAATCTGCTTCATGTTGAATCTTAGCACTGACAGCACCAGGGCAACAGGAAACATCCTTTAGCTGAAAGAAGTTCCACGCACAGGCAGCTCATACCAATCATCCTAAATGCTAAATGGACATTATTCATCTAACATCTGTGATTGGCATCAACTAATAAGGCAAAAGACTATGGATTTCAAACTGTCTTTCAGTTAAATGGAAGTTTGTAGAATTTTTTTCCAGGTTCCTATCCCAAAGTCATCATACCATAGTTACGGTTCTGTACCCACCATTTGGCTTGATTTCAGTACAGAATTCATGCAAATACCCACCATTTGGCTTTATTTCAGTACATAATTCATGTACCCACCATTTGGCTTGATTTCAGTACAGAATTCATATACCCATCATTTGGCTTGATTTCAGTACAGAATTCATGTACCCACCATTTGGCTTGATTTCAGTACAGAATTCATGTACCCACCATTTGGCTTGATTTCAGTACAGAATTCATGCAAATCGTCAATTATTGGTATTAATTTGGGTATATTATTTTTTGGTTCTCAATATTTTCAGAACCAAATCTACTCTTGAAACTCCCCTGGGTTAAGACGGCATGTATATAGACATTGACACATTGTGTCTAAGATAAACGATAATTTGGAACCTTTTGTGTTACTATTCATTTGGTTAATCAAATACGATGCTGACAGGGTCTGGCTTTCCTTTAATCATGGGATCTTCCCTACAATCATCCCAGGAATTTTGGAGTTCCTGGATTATTCTGCACATGTTGACATTCAGTGTAACTTGAACACCCCATGATATTTTAATAAATGATTGATTAGTGTTCAAACCTGTACATGGTGCTCAAGGACGATGTACCTTAACATTAATATGCACACTGATGAAAACAACCATAACATGTGTGTTGGAAAATCAATCTTGTGTTTTTCAGCCCTGCTATAAATTTAAGATGTGGTCCAAAACTTGTACTGAAATGTTGTAGGAACTAAAAGTTGAAGTCCATAAAGTGCCTTGTTTATATCTCTGTTGGTAAAAGTGATCTAATGATGATACACAACATCTGTCTATTTTTTTTATTTTTTTTATACAAAAAACTAATAAATAGAGTTTTATCTCAAATGAAAAAATTTTCAAAATCAAAATTCACCAATAACATAGATCAGGGATTAGAATACACAAGGATCAATATCACATGTATAGGTGCCAGAAAAATTGTTTTTTCATTTTTCATATTAATAACAATAATAATATTGTACAATATTATAGTAATTAATAAAATAGACTAGGGAGCAAAATTCATGATGATAAAGATCAAATAGGTGCGAGATTTGTAAAAACTATGAAAAAAAAAAAACCTATTGATTGATTGGTGTTACCCTTAAAAAAAAAAAAAAAAGACCCCCCGCCAAACACAAAGACACCTAAGCCCACTTTGTCTCATTTCGTATATATCTGTAAATTATGAACCAGATTTATTGATTGATGTCGTACTTAAATAACTACGGATGTGGACAGCCAGTCAAGGATTTCACATTGATTTATTGTTTATTAACACTGTGCCGTAAGGAAATGCACTTTGTTAAGAGGTTACGTATTTATATGTGGATCATGTACTCCCACAGTAATAGTCACACTAAAATACCAAGGGAAAATTCATGTACCTCCAATGATAAATAAAACAATATGACTGCCTCGTAGATACTACCCTTAGACAGAGCAGAGGGACGAAAGTTATCCCACGGCAGGAATCATCACCACAAAAGAATGTACATATCAAGGGATATAAACATTGCCGTATATTTAGAAAAATATTATACTACATGAACAGAATTGCCAAACATGTATGAACTGTCCTCATAATAACAACCAAATTTTTTTATTATCTTCTTTTCTTGTCACAAACAATTTTTAAATGTATAAGACTGTCTGAAACCTTGACACAAATGTCACATTTCCAAAGTGGCTGGCATTTCAAAATGAATTACTACAGTCTAACTTGTACATGTCTATAAAAGTCACTCATTCTCATCTCAAATTTGTTTCAATTCCTTTGGGTAATACATTACCACTGAGGCAACCCATTACATGACAAATATACCCTATGGAAGAGGCCCTGTTGGGGTTTTTTAAATTCATAAGGCCATCTGTTGATGTAGACACTCACTAATCCATATAACACATAGACTGTAAACATTTGTAAATATTTCAATTTTATTTTACCGTAACATTTATGAGAAGAATTAAACCAAGAAAAAAGAAAACTCACAAACGTATAGATGTTAACAAGAAATATTAAGAACTTGAGATAACGATCTATTGAAAGGAATTTTTCTGAGCGTTTATTTATCCTTTTTAATTAATTTACTTCCTGGTTTACAAAGTGACTTATCTTTGGAAACAGCTGAAGAATAATGTTATGTATGTAACAATAAGCCTTGGTTTATGAACAGTTTATGAAACCGGATAACCCATCTTTCAACCTTAAACCAATCTTTGATAATTCTTTTTGTTATAAATTGAAACAAATTTATCTCTAACTCATTGCTGTTACATTGAACTCCATAACATTAATGGTTATTCATTCTTGAGTGATTGATTGATTGGTCTTTTAAGCGGACTGTCAGGCTATTTAATTTACTCATATTCTGATGATTTCCACGACAACAGTAAGCATAACATGTGTAAGTAAGCTAAAACAAGCTGAAAAGGTGCAAATACACAATATATGGAATTAACAGAACAACAACCCAAACTGATCTGGTTCCTGTTGAACCATGCCAGAGGAAAACCCAATGAAATTAAAACCTGACAAACAAAACATGGGGAGTGTTTTTGAGATCTGATTTTAATAAGATTGAGGAACACCAGCACAACTGGAACCAATGGATTTGTCATTTGGTTTCTTTGATTGGGTTTTAAGTAGGGGTGTAGTGATACACCGATACATCGTTTTATCGCGGTATTTTTCCTGACAAAATGATACTTTATTATAAAGCCCTGTATGGAGATACACATAATTGTGTATTATGGCACTGCTAGCCAGACACCACAGTTTGAATCATGGTGCAGGAATTTAAAATATATATTTATTTGAATCCTCTTACAACTTTATTTCACAGAACAATTAATAAACCAACCAAACCATAAATATCTGAGGAATTTTTATGCTTTTTTTAAAACCCTGAATCTAGAACATGCAGTATCGTGCTATGTATCGTATCGTGACGCCCATATCGAGATACGTATCGAATCATGGAGGGAGTCTATCATTACATCCCTAGTTTTAAGCTGTACTTTTATGATAGCATTCTAGCTCAATGGGTGTTTCAACCTGTCAACATCACTGGCACAATGACAAGACAAGACCAGAAGATCACAAGACTCAAAACAAAACACCACAAACCAATTGGCTTTGTATTGCCTTAAAACTCTTGAGAGCATCAGGAAGCTTCATCCAACAGCCCATTCGATCAATCACATGGCAAAACCAAAATAACATCAATTTCATTGCTGATTGATTGGTATTTCATGCCATATTCGGCAGATGCTTCACTGCAGCCATACACATGCCATTAAATCAAAATAAGTTTATGAGGACATTCCTGAGATCTTTGTCCATTAATAGAGAAATATACGGAATTTTGATTAAATTGGCTAACTGGATTTTGAAGTAAACTCTGCAGTACAACAGCTAGGAGTTAATTAGAAACTGGCTCCAAGACTTGAAATACCTCAGGTTAGGATAAGACAGAGGAGTGGGAGATATAATCTAACACAGATAGTAGACCATACACTAAGAAACAGACAGCTTCAACAGGATCTACTACAGGAACACAAAATGTCACTGGAGTAAGGGAAGAAAAAAAAAAACAGAGAAAAAACCACGGAGTAAGAAAAAAACTTGGCACTCTGATGGGAGAGAGAATCAGCTCGCGGTTGTTTTCCCATGGTTTCGTGTCGCGTTAAGTACATTGGTTTGACAGGGATGGAGGGATGAAGGCTGCCAGTTAAGGGGGAAGACAGCCCCATCCTACTGGGAACATCTTCTCCAAGGGCCACAGTGTCTTTAAGCTTTCCCAGTCTGCCAAACCTACCCTAGGCTAAAGGTTAAATCTCTGAGCAAGGAAAAGGGGGCACACAAGGGGGCAACAACTGGTCTATTTATCTGGAATGACTGTAAGGAGGTGGTGCAAGCACTGTAAGCAATGATCCAGAGATATCTACATTGGTTCCAAACAACACAAAGTGTTCCTATGTTTTAAATAATTAGATTAGTGACAAAAATAAATAAATAAAGGCTATGAGAAAGATGATCAGTTTGACACTCATGCTAGCAAGACAAGGACCCATATAAGTGTATTACACACAGTGATAAATGTATCAACTTTATAACTAGAAGATCCCAGGGCACAAATACATAATTACAAGGCTGCTTTAATACACTTCAGGTTACAATACAAATTGATTAAAAAAACTCAAAATCAAACTACACAAATCAACTTTACATTGTATACAAAGCAAATTGATAGGTGTATTTTTTTTTTTAAATTAATGCTGTATTTGTACTCTTATGGTATTTGCTGTGATTCTCATTCTGGGTTAGAAGGAGCCACAAAAGGCCAAACGGGACCAATGGACAGCCTAGTTACATAAATGTATCATAGTGTCCTTGAGGAACAAAAGCCAGATGTGGCCTCCATTCCTGTGTGCTGATGTCTAACAGACAAGCCAGTCTCTTGTGACAGACCAGACATAAAACACATGTCTTTCAGAGCTGGACACCTGCTTTCTGACAACTGGAACTAATTAACAACATCCTCTTACTCCACAACTGAAATGGATCTCATAAGGAAGTGAAAGTTTCTTGTGTAAGAAAAACCATAATTTGATGTATCAAGTTTTATTTCACTCAACACATTGAGTAGTGAACTGCTTGTGGTTTACAAGACCAAGCTCTATGGAGAATCACTGAAGACAGGTTGAGGGGCAAGCCACAAAATTTTTACTTCAGTAATCTTCCAAAGAAAATGTGCAAATAAAACCCGCAGATACTGTGATCCAGGAAAAAATACATTTGGCCTAATATTATGACCCAAAATTGCACCATTTATCATGCTGTCATCAGAACATAATATGTTTTTCAAGTTTATTTGATTGGCGTTTCAGATTGTACTTTGGTAATTTCCCTCAATGGCCACGCAATAGTCCAATAGGTTTAGGATGGGGATAAATTGTTTGAGAGGGATTTCACCTGAACTTCATGTTAATTCACACATCTCTGTGGGCTCCACCAACAACAACATTAGCAACAAGCAAAGTTCAGTCAATGACAAGATATGGCAGGAATTGCTAAAAGTCATTTTGAGAGGCAGACTATAGGCTAGTCAAATTCAATGAAAAACTCAATTTCAATCAGAGGTTTCATTTAAAATTACATAGGGGTTTCATAACATCAAAGGGCGGTGAAATCCTAATTAACTCAATTTTGGAAAATGTAAAACTCAATATTCATAAAAGGAACTCAAGAAAATGACTTTTAATTCTATTAATGCCTGTACAGGATACAACACATCATTCAATTAGATAAACAAGTACTCAAGGCTATTTCACTTATATGACGAAGGATTGTCCACTTCACACAACATGTTGCCTTATTACGGTGGAAAATCAGGAGGAAACCTCATAAAAACCATCCCCATGATTCCCGGAGCCACAACGTGTGACTCTCTCATATACCTGATGGTCGACAGGCATACTCGATCCCATGAATGGTACATCGAAGCAGGATTAGTAAGCGCACATGCTACCACCAAGCCACGGCCGCGGGCTTATGATTATCTGAGGTTCTCTGGGGCACTCCCACTAATATAATGCAACAATCACAAAAATCCTAATGTTTGAGGCTTTATACAGGATAAACTATATATATAAAAAAAAAAAAAAAAACCAACAAAAAAACAGCAACAATAAATTCATTCAATTTAATGAAAGCTGAATTGCAAAAAAATGTAAAAGCCCACTGTTCCCTTGGGGCAGTACTGTTATCCAGGATAAGTATGCACAGAACAGAGAGAACGCACCTGGTTTATTACACTCACTGGATCGTCAGGCCAGTTAATTCACACTAATTAGACTGCTTGATTTCGTTTTAGAATTACCAGTCAGTTAAATAATTTAGAGGTAATTGTTGTCGTAGTCCTGGTCCACAAGATAGGTAATGATTTTGACAATTCCCCTGCGTATGAATTATATCAAATGTGAGTCTTGTTTGCATGAATGCAATTCACTTATGCAATCATAAAATACTACTACCATTGTGACAGTCCAAATATAACAACAGTTTCGTTTTCAGCAAAGGACACTTCAGGGTCATTGGTAAAGAAAGTCGTTCAGAGCAATTCCCTCAGTACGCTTTTTGAAAGTACTGAACTTCCCAGTATATCAGATTTGTTTATTTGATTTTTTACACCTTAATTACATAAGGGTGTTTCAGAAGTGTGCAATATACATTGTGACAAGCTACATACAGATCAGTTATGTGTTGCTCCAAGAGGTGGGCAATGAGGATTAAGCTTACTGTTGCCCTGGTGCTCTCAGAACCAAGAGGCAACATGAAGCCAATCTTATTGTAATGTCTATGTATTGTGTCCTGTGATTCTCCTGTCTTGTCTTTGTTTGTTGGCGTCCAGGTTGATTTCCTTCACCGATTGTGTTGGCAGGTAGGTTGCCATATGAGTGAGATAACTTTAAGTACATTGTAAACCCCCAATCAAACCAGTAAGCTCTGAGAGAACATGGATAAAAAGGGCCCTCCCTCCCACCACTGGATCAAAAAAAATAAAATAAATAATTTTTTTCACTAGCATGATATTTTAATGTTTGACTTGAAGTTAAAGAAATTTCAATTTGAGCCCAAGGGGTCCACCTTCAACTGGTCTTTCTATATACAAGTTCATTATAATTATTTACTCCTTACAAAGACAATATATCCAATACGACCGTGAAAGCTGTAAATACCACAAATCACGCACCTGTATAGTACCACAGAGAAGATAGTATGTTTCAAGCATACTCGTGCTATATTCACTTAGTAGTGGAGGAACATAAATTTTCCAAGAGAACAAAACATTTCCATTTTAATAACCGTGCCATGATAGTGGATTTTTACTGTTGATTTTTAATCTTGGCATTATACAATGTTTAAATGAAATACCCTTAAGCACGGTAACACACACCAACAAATTAAACCATTGAAAGATGTATAAAACTACAGTTTTAAAATGTTTCAATACAACCTGAACCACTTGAGGAGAAGCTAAGATTTTCTCTAAATATTCTTGTAGAACGACAAGTACTTTTTGACACCGATTCAAAAGGTTTGTGTATAGGTAACTGAGTGAATGTAGTTTTCCCTCCAGCTGGAGTCTGTCCTAATAGAAAGAGGAATCTGTTAACACTTATAGAAGCCTAGTGATAAATGACGTGGTCTTTACAGGTCTGTAGCTATTAACTTCGCCAGGTCATTCAGTACAAACTGTTCTGTCCCTGATGCAGCCTGTTGTACACACTGCTACCTCTGCTGTTGAATGGAAAGCTTCTAAAGAACACAGTGTCAATTCTTTGTACAATCTAGCCCACTAAATGAATTAAAATCCTACATGTTTATTGTCGGTTTGGGGTTTAATGCAGTAATTAAGGTTTTTTCACTTATATTTCAGCATAGCAGCCCAGTGCGTGAAAAAAACCAGGGACAAGCAAGAAACAAAGTCATGTCACTCACAAAATGCAATAAGGACATCACTTACATATCTCAAGTTTTTTTAGGAGTAAGTTTAGTGTCAGTACTGGCAGGAAGAAGATGCATGATCTTGCATGATGATTCCTACAAGGGGGACTGGCAGGACGATTCCTACAAGGGGGACTGGCAGGACGATTTCTACAAGGAGGGTGATTTCTACACGGAGGGCTGGCAGGACGATATCTACAAGGATGATGATTCTACAAGGAGGACGATATCTACAAGGATGATGATTCTACAAGGAGGACGATTTCTGCAAGGAGGACTGGCAGAATGCTTCGTATGACAGGGTCCATCTTGTTTGGGTGTTTATACCAGTCATATGGGGGAGATTCAAAAAACAGTTCTGTATTAAAGAGAAACCTTTTAAACATGCTTAATTGGTTTATTTTTAACATCCTTGATTTCCACTGATAAGTTTAGCATAGTACAAGAGTAGTGGTTTATTTTTTACTTGATATTATAATACTCCTGCCACCAGATATTCCAAATCTTGGGACTCTTTAGTATCCCAGTCCAATAGGTGAAAGAAACCTCCAAAGTCAATATACAAGACAATAACAGAACATAAAACATGACAAAATAACACTGGATATGCAAATTTAAACTGTAAGACAAGACAACAAATGGGCTCTGTATACATTTGCCAGGAATGTCTGGTAAAAAGTGGCATTGTACTGCAACATATCTTAGATTCAATATATTCCTGATCACTTAAGACAAAAAAATATAAAAGAAATATTGTTTGTACTCATAAATGAAGATGAATCTGTAGCCTTGGGCGCAAACTTCCTTTTAATTATGTAATGGCTTATTTACTTTACTTCCTTATTTGCAGAACTTTTACGAACTAAAGGAACGTCAATATCTATATTAATGGTTATGCCTTTACCTTTATTCAGATGGGGTCTTTTTACCCAGGAATACAACTAATGGTTGTTGAACAATAGACCTGTTTTAGTAAAGCAATGTAATAGTTATTTATCTATCCTTATTCAAATAAAGCCCTTTAAGCAGGAATTCAAGGTAATGGGTGTCCACTCCCCGAACAAACACGCTCATCTGAAAGAGTTTAACTGAGTTGACAGTAGTTGGTGTACTGCTTGGCCTCAGTTATTACTCACCATGTGTTGTCCATCCCAGTTCATAACCTTAGCACTGACAATAGAGACCCTAGAGAAACACTTGCTATCTGTGAATAAGCTTACCCAGTAGCTTTACACCTGTAACACTTACTAATCTCAGGTACTGAATGGGGCTTGGGATATCATAAAGTAAGGAGCATTAATAGCTGTTGCATCATCCTGAAAGAGCTTACCCTTACATGAGCACAATTTTAAGTGACTAAAAGTAGCGTTTGAAATAAGGGAAACTATTTTGATTGGTTATTTTAAATTTAAGTGTGAAATTGATCAGTTATTGTTATTGCACATGGAATGTGACATGGAATTTTGATAGGTAATCACTGACCACCGGCCAGTCTGTTTCTAGATGTCATATTGCCGTTACCTAGCATTAGAGGAACATTATTTTCTAACAAAGGAAAAGATTTCTCATGACTTGGTTTTGTTAGTGCAGAATGCTCTAGTACATGGCAGTCATGGTTTGACACAATACTCAAGGTTATTTTACTTATATAAAACCAAGAAGAAACCTCATTAAAAACACTCAGTAAGCTTGTAAGTCAAAGCAAAACTTTCCATTAACAATCAAATCATAGAATTTGGTTGCAAACATATTAACATAGTACACACATATTCAAGTGTGGTAAATTAAACATGATCCACAACAGATTGCAAAGAAACAGTGTGAATTTACAGTGCAAAACACAAGAAAAAATTAGCATCATGTGACACCCACTCAGAGAGCCCTAGGGAACCTGACACTTGCTCATAGAGTACTAAGGCACATGACACTTGCTCAGAGAGCACTAGGGAGTCTGGTACTTGCTCATAGAGTACTAGGGAGCCTGGCAACTTGCTCATAGAGTACTAGGAGTCTGGTACTTGCTCATAGAGTACTAGGGAACCTGGCACTTGCTCAGAGTACTAGGGAGCCTGGCAACTTGCTCATAAGAGCACTAGAGCACAGGACACTTGCCCAGAAAGCACTAAAGAGCCTGGCACTTGCTCATAGAGTACTAGGGAGCTTGGTAACGTGCGCATAGAGTACTAGGGAGCCTGGCACTTGCTCATAGAGTACTATGGAGCCTGGCAACTTGCTCATAGAGTACTAGGGAACCTGGCACTTGCTCATAGAGTACTAAAGCACCCGACACTCGCTCAGCGAGAACTAGGGCATGGGACATTCACTCAGTAAGCACTAGGGCACCGGACACTCGCTCAGCAAACACTATGGCACCGGACACTCAGTCAGCAAGCCCTAGGGCACCGGACACTCGCACTAGGACATTCGCTGATAGAGTACTAGGCCACAGGACACTCGCTGAGGGAGCACTAGGGCATCGGACACACGCTCAGCAAGCACTAGGGCACTGGACACACGCTCACCGAGCACTGGACACTTGCTTAGAGAGCACTAGGACACTTGCTTAGAGAGCACTAGGACACTCGCTGAGAGAGCACTAGGACACAGGACACTTGCTGAGAGAGCTCTAGGGCACAGGACACTCGTTGAGAGAGCACTAGGGCACAGGACACTCGCTGAGAGAGCACTAGGGCATAGGACACTTGCTGAGAGAGCACTAGGGCACAGGACACTTGCTGAGAGAGCACTAGGGCATCAGACACTTGCTCATAGACTGCACTAGGGCACCGGAAGCTCATACCAACCACCCGTCTATCAATAAAACATATATGTCAACAGAGTAGAAATCTACATACATCAACTAATCAAGAAACCACAATAGAGCGTTTGTAGATTGTTTGTTCTGTTGTTTGGAACGAGCTGATAGCCTGGGTTGGCCATTGATAATCTCTGATGGAATGCTAATGTCAGTGAATATCAGCTCATCAAGCCAATCCTATGCGTATTATTATAGCCACCACAGGGGCCAGCAAACAGTTCCCATATGAAATACACTCCTTGTTGTCTCATCAAAAAAACTGAACACACACCAGGTTGAGGGAGCAGTCTGCACTATTACTGTAATTTGTTGATTCCACATAGTATGGGGTTGTTTGATTGGTATTTCACACAGAAATTTGTCACTAATGTCAGCGTCAGAGGAATTAATAGTGGATTATCGTGAATGACTATCTAAATGCTTGTAACTATTCATTGCAATTATAGGCGGCAGATAGAATCGCTAAAAGTTCTTGATGCAAATCACCTATGTTTTTTTATTTGAATTCTGAAAAATGAAGTCTCCAATTTTCTCTTACATGTAAAATACTAAGTAGATTTAATAATAGTGATAATTCATACCAAAATAATTAACAAGGAAAAAAGTTATCTTCCAAAAATGTGGGTAAAGAATATGTTGTAATTCAGGTTTAAAATCATTAATGAGTGGTTTCAAAGTCAGAACTCATGATTGAGCAATTATTCCCAATATAGCTGAAGAAGTTTTATTGTTCAACAGACATGGCTTATACAAGGCTTTTTTAAGTATTTTCTAAAATAGGAAACTATTAAATTACCTCAACAAAAATAGTACCATTGATATTACTTAAGGATTTAAGATTACGGATGTTACACTCAGTTTATTTAATGATCTAATTTAAAATATCAAACAGACAGGAAACCACTGTCTAGACCAAAAACATTCATAAAGAAATGTATAAAAGAAAAGCCTGATCCGGAAAGTCAATCAAATAATTAGATTATAAATTAATTACATTATAAACTAATTAAATCCAAACAAGTAAGTCTGTGTGGAATAAACTCGATGAACTCTGTGGTTTTGAAAAAAAAACAAGGAAAAAAGCATAGTGAAGAGGAATAACACTTGGTGTTATATTAAGCACCAATTATATAATTAGTATATCTTAGATGTACAAAATAAAAACAAAATAACACTCAAATAAATGGTACTCAGATGAACCTCTTTCGCCTCACACAATCTCAACGTAATGGATAAGGTCATCACATTTCAGGTTTGTTTGTTTGATTGGGGTTGACTGCCATCTTTACGGTTATTTACTCACATGACGGCATGCCAGCCCAATGGGTGATGGAAACCACCAGCGACACCACTGGCAACAAACAAAGACAAGACAGGACAAACAAAGACAAGACAGGACAAACAAAGACAAGACAAGACAGGACAAACAAAGAGGATAATCACAGGAGAGAATACAGACATCACACACAGACAGGATACACATTTCTCTTAAGCCCTGAGAGCACTAGGGCAACAGGATGCTCCCTCCTACCCCCCCCCCCACACACACACACACTATTTCAGGTGCTTGAACTTTAAATAGAAATTAAAAGTGTACCTGCTAAGCAATACATTGTCATAATTTTGGGTAACAAATTTACTGCTAATATATTTTTATTGTAGAGAAAGACAATTTTCTTGCTGTGTATAAATCTTCTTGTTTCACTTTCTGTATATACATCAGACCTGCCTATCTATAGAAATTTAAACACACTCCTTTATAGGAGAATTGTCTTACCATTATGTGTATGTTTGTGATAAATAAAAGCATAGAATTTTAATTTCTGTGAGTATTATGATGGCCTATTGGTGTATTCGACATACCCTAAATCACCTCCAATTTCGTCCATAATATGACTACTTTAAAAGTTATTTTAAGGACTTAGAAATGGTTCCTGGAAGACAGATTAAA
>JAQQZZ010157786.1:0-12214 GCA_030265115.1 Mopalia vespertina | reverse complement strand
CAAATAAACACTATATTCCGTTTAAAAAGTGTTACCGACCCATAAATGCATTATTGTGTTTAGATGTTAAACACAAACTAATGTTTAAAAGCTATACACATTGTGTTTAAAGGAACTAAACACATTGTTTTAGATTTTAAACAAAGTGTTTAACTTACTAAAACATTGTGTTTAGGTATGGCTAAGTGTTAAAAAGTGTTACAGTTTCGCGTTTATTATTGCGTTTAAAACCTAAACGTTTGGATTTACAGTGTACAAGCCAACTTACAACGTTAAATAACAGCCCTTATGTTTATTTGCTTATAGCTACATCTTTATTACTTCAAAACTGTTGTACATTTGCTTATAACTATATCTTTATTGCTATCAGTCTGTTGTACATTTGCTTAGAACTACATCTTTATTACTATAAAACTGTTGTACATTTGCTTATAACCATATCTTTATTACTATAAGTCTGTTGTACATTTACTTATAGGTATGTCCCAAACACTACATGTGGTTATGAATGGAGACTTGTTTTCATTCAGAGTTTTGATTGTTATGTATAATAGTCGACTATGCATGAGATACTACGTATTCAGCAGTCTGTGTAAGCACAACACTACCACCCCATCTAGAGACTTCTTAACGTGACACAAACCTTTCGTCTCACGTGGTGATTGTTTAACCATCGTACCTTTAAGTTTTCTCAGTTTTTACCCAGGCAATTCGCTTGAACAAACACTTGTCCAGTATAAATGCAAAACCAATGAATGCTGGTTCTTAAAGCCTAATTGAGGAGGGTCCAGTTTTGTCTTGCCAGATCAACGAGGAAATCAATCCAATAAAACTATTATTGGTCACGACCAGGGAGATTGACAAATTTGACTTCCAAACCGCTGGCTAAAATTGTGTTGATCGTCGACTTACCGACGCCAAAGAAGGACTTACAACTAATCACTAAACGGACCAAGCTCCAAGCAATAAGCTAACAAAGACACTTTTTTCCTGAACTGATATAAAATTGTCTAGAATAAAGACAACTACGTGCAAGTTATTTTATTAATTAACAATTTTCTATAGATATGTCCATTATTCGTGAATAATCTATCAGATAGAATCGTTTCGTTTTTATTATTTATAACAAACTAAAAGAGATATTTATAGCAGGGCTATTCCTTACAGACTGAAGACAGAAATCAAATTCAACATCTATTTATAAGTTGCGTTGTTTCGGTACAGCTTCCAGTCCCGTCTTCAGGCTATTTCTTGAAATCAATAAAAATTGTACAATAAAACGTTTATCAAAGGGATCGCCCTATTTTATCCACAAGCACATACTTCGTGAAAACAAACCATTACATTGAAAAATCGGAAGCAGTTTAATAATAAGTAAAACTAAAACACGAAGGCTCTAGCATACCTTATAACTGCAGTGCTCTTAACTTCACCATTGTGTAACTTCTGTCCTTATGTTACCAAGTATTATTGATTTTCTTTGCTGGTTAGTTTATCAGCCTGCAATGACATATTGTATCAACTCTGTATCGGGATATAATAGCGCTTCCAGACAGTAGCGCTTTTTTGTCCGTTGGCTTGTTGTCAGCATTTTCGTTAACACCGATGTACTTATCTGTTATGTGGGCATTTATCTGGTAAATTATATGCTTCTTTCTACTGGTATTTATAGATTTTGGGTCGTTGCCCACCAGAAGATCAACAATGATTGATGCGATTTAGATTGGAGACCCTAAAGAAGACCATTTTGATTTCTATAAATAAATATTTCTCCTAAAGCCTTGATCAACACGTAGAAGTATTTCTTTGATGCTACATAGAGAAACGAGTTGAATACATCACGACCAGATATAAATTCACATGCTTTATAATATTAGCCATATTTTGGACAACACGAACCTATTAACAACCTTTTCAAACATCCAAATAAAAGACAGTTGCTCCCAAATAAGGAAAATGCCGTTTATTGTCGGCTTGTAATTGTTTCGCATAACACAGCCAGGACCGGTTTGTTTGGCCATAATTAACTATTACATGCGGCACAAAATGTAAAGCTGATTTTATTATTAACTGATATGTTGAATTTCTGTAAGATGTGTTCTACTTCCCTGCCAATAGATTTCAGAGACCCCGACGTCCTTGCTCCTTGCCTCTATATTATTTGTGAATAGTCAGCTAAACCCCATCTCGTCCTTATTTTGAGAAACCTATTTATGTGCTGTTTACGGGTGTACCAAACAGTTGTTAAATAAAGAAGATGCAGTCCCTACTGCATGATTGAACTTTATATTCCAAACAGACTTAGAGGAGATCATTTCCCAACAACCACGTGTTTCTATTAGAAATGTCAGGAGATAGAAAATGAGCGGATCGTTTTTCCCCCGAGAATACCTGTGATCGGTACACCTGTCAGAGATGCCACCACATTCCATTGTTGACTAGGTAGTTATCAGCGCTGGATCGTCGCCACTGCTCTACACTGCAGGATGCAGTTATCCGGATGTTGATGTCTCTTAGAAAATGAATATTTACAGTATTTTCTTATCTTGAAATAACACTTTCTTAGTTTGAACAGATTCTAGTTTACATTTTTTTTTGCAGGTTGAAACCCGTACGAAAATCGAACCCACCATAATACCATGTGGCTGAGTGGTCTTGGTGGCCGGTATTTACTGCTGGCGATTCGGTGTCTAACTCTGAAGGTCTTGGGTTCGATTCCCAGACGGGGTTCAACATGCAAAAATAAAATGTGAACTTTCAAAAATCTTAAATTGGTAAAAAAAAAAAAAACTGACTAAGGCACTTATTTTACTAGGTCGACCATATGGTTAATGTTTTTCTGTTTGTTATTCAAAATGGCTAAAATTAAAGCAATTCATGATATTACAGGTCTATGTCATTTGAACATTTCTTAACGTCAATTTTCACAAGTCATATTGTTGTAACATACATTATTTAGTACAAGACGATAAGTTTGTATATATGCTGAATATTTCAACATTTCACCAATGTGCTTATTGATTAGAACACAGACATTTTGTCGACCCAGAACCGCAGTAAATCAGTTGTAACTTGGCGGAGCACAGACAGTAGATATGTTTTATTACAGTTGGATGGTTAATACATATACGTAAACATAGACCTCGCATGACAACTGGGCAGTCATCATCTTGTGTGTACGTAATATCGACAAGTCATTATTAAACTTGCCAGAAGTATAGTCTGCAAAGTTTTGGCATACAAATTGTTTGCAGCGGACAAACTTAGATATAAAGGGATCCCTGGCTTAAAAAAAAACTCACAGCTTCCTTGCCCTTAATGATCGTTTCACAAGTAACAGTTTCGGTAATCGACCATATCAAAATACATCCGACGCGAGCGATACAAGTAGCACTACATTGTCCCTCCTTGAATAGCACTTAATAATCTTGTATATGTTCTTAATACGACGAATATAAAATAAAACAAACAATGGCAGATCTTTGTTTCAAATCAACTGTTTTAAATGAGTAATACGTATTAGATAGATAACAAAAATATAACCACCCGTAGGCCTAATCAAATTAAAAATGTATGACCCAATTGTTTAAAATTGAAGTTCGTGTCATTTATCATGTCAGATTGACCAGTTCCTTACATGAGGACAAGGAATAACAGAAGGCATTGTTTATATAGGCTTTGTGCCTGTTCATTTGTCAATTTCTTTGTGCAATAAATATTGTTTAAACCACTGAAGGATCACGTATTAAACAGTTCTCTAAAACATCAAGTCTCTCAAAACAATTTTACACTATACTCTAAAAACACAATCAGCCGAAATAGCTGATGCACTCGACTCAGAGTATATGTGAAAAAAATACGATATCACCACTTGGAAACTATTAAGGATAAATACATTTTCAGTCCGGACATATTTTAGCCTGCTAGGATGTTTAGTCTAAAAAGCAGTTATTAGATTTTCCTCCAGCGAAGTTTAAGAATTGAGAAATATTTCAGAGATATAAACAGTAAATTCAAATTTATATAAAATCAGATTACATTTATTTATTTACAAATGGTGCGCTACCATAAGTGTATGCATGGTTTAATTTACAATGAACAGCCTAGTAATTTGGACACAGTAATTCACACATTCAATTGTAATTCACAATGATCCTTTCTATAAAACTGACATTGCAAAAGGCTTGGTTAACTTAAGTCGGGGTGTCCATTTTCAACGGCTTTTGCATATGTCCGATGGACGACACCCCAACTTCCCGGGTGTAATTATTGACAGAAATATGTATAGTCTTACTATCCAGGGAATAATAGTTTCAACCCTCTATGACGAATCGGAATAACAAGTTGAATAGCGGCCTGTGTACCTTGTGCAAAACGTAAACGCCCAAGTCAATTATTCATGCCTAGTCTTTCATCACAGGCGTTGTCACTGTCTTTTATTTTGTGGCTTTACCGTTTGTTTTTAAGTCATTCAGGTGTCGATATGGGGAGTTGACTTATGAAAATTATTAAAAACGTATTGATTAAGGAAGGGTTTCTCGGAATGACGCCGTGTGAAAGTCGTTTCGTTACACAATACACGCAGTTTACAGTTACGCTTTTGTATAGGAGCTGCTTGTTTCCCTGGTTCTTTAAGACCTAAAGAATAATAGGAAGCCGAGTTGTCATTGCATCTTATGATTATTTTCTTCGTCTTTGTTTGTTGTCATTGGCGTCGATGGTAGTGGTTCCTTTCAACCGATGGACATGCTCGCTGTCAAACCATTAATATAAGCTAAATCAGGAGACTACACCCAATCAGACACATGGGAATGAATGTTTCTATACAGAATACAAGGAGATTCACTTAATGGTATCGCGAACTGACAGGAATACACGCGCTACATAAGAACATTAATTTGATGTTATTATCATTAAGAGAACAACAATCATTTTAAATAAAACAAATATCGTATGCTGTTATAGAATAGTGTTTGTAAAGAAATCTTAAAGCCATTTGAGAGATATGCACTTGTATTTGTTGTTAAACCTTTGTTGTATGATAAAAAACACGTTGCCATGAGATCAGCGCTGTGGACATCTGAACAGTGTCAAGAACTGTAAAGCATCACAAATACATAAAGTTTCTTAGAATTGATCGTTCTTCACCGAATTACTTCTAATACTTTTGGTATCAGTCATCAGTTATGACTTGATCGAGTTCTCCCTCGATTTAAACGGTCTAAAATTACTTGGAGAATGTCCCGAGAGAATGCGGATAGGAATGACGCTGTGATTTGTAACCTTCGATCAGTTGCTTCTGGCCAGACAACCCTCTGGGTAAATGGAGACTGCGGGTGAATTTAATGTACCATTACTGCTTTGCGAAAGCTACCGTACACCACGTCTCAGCTGTCTGCTCACAACATTAACACGCAAATCAGGCGCTTGTTCGGTAAGACGAATAACGGTGATTGGAGAAAGAAGAATGTCTGGGACTATGTCAATATATTTTATCGGAAGTTATGTTGTCTATCGATAACAGTTCAGTCTATGACGAATAGATCGGGGTACTTTCACAATAGGATATTGCTGCATGTGTTTTCTCTTACATTGATGATGCGCAATTGCTTTGATACGGCGAGCTTTACAGGTGACCAGAAATTATAACAAAACATTTTTTTGGAAGTCCTGTATATCTGTACAGCTACTACTTGAAGTCATTGAACACGGTTTGTGTGTAAGAGAAAGTTTGATTTTGCATCAATTGTTTGTGTCTTCACATTAACGCAAGAACAATTGTAGGGAATATAGATTCCCCTGGTTGATTCAAGAAGGGAATAACTTTGGTACGTTTGCCTTGTGTCTAGTACAATTTTGTTGTATTGAACCATTGTGCAGTTTTAACTAAACCTAGGTTGTTTGATTCCACGGCAAAGATATTATTACACCATAAAGTGAGTTCGAGTTAGGTAGAACATAAGCATCATGAACAAGACAAAAGACAGCGTTCATATATTTGGAACAGCAGATGTGGATATCTCCAAATGCTTTGGACGTCCACAAGTACTCTTTGAAGCTGGTAAGTGTTTTACTAAATAAATTTTTTTATTTTACAGAATGGAAACTGGATTATGTAGAATTCATTTTAAATCACAACCTGATATAAAAGTTACATTGGCTTTGCTTCGTGATTTCTACCGGATATGTTAAATTAAATATTCACCCCCAAAATAGAATATATCCGCATTGAATTGAATTTTAACTGTATTGGAAATATTCAATGTATTCAAGACGGAATTCCAGTAGTGTCCAACGAAGCATACGTAGATCTATTTTCGTCTTCTCTAGCCCAAAGATACAGGATCATTCAGTGTGTTTGGGGTATTCGAGCTCACATGTGGGCCTACTTCCGTCTTCTCCAGCCCAAATAAACACAATTATTCCGTGTGTGTGTGGTAAACAGATAGATGGGATCCTATTTCCGTTTCTCTAGTCCAATGATATAATACCATTCCGTGCGTTTGTGGTATACCAGGCAGATGTAGACCTATTTCCGTTTTCTCCATCCCAATGGTACAATACCATTCCGAGTGTCTGTGGTATAGGGTGCAGATGGGTTAGACTTTCTTGTAAATTATGCTTACAGAACATTCCAAACTCTGTTCTTAAAAAACAACATCCATTATGAAAGTGATTTTGGGGAACAGCTTTTTTTAATGATAGATTTCTAATTAACTTTGACTTCCGTTATTTCATCATTTATTCTCGATTGGTAACTATTCTCGTATAACATATTTCATAATTTCCGCAATTGTATTCCGTAATAATGACCATGAAAACGTTTTTTTTTCGCATTATACATATCTGTCTTTAAAGATTTTTCACACACTTTTTCGTGTGTGACACTTACCATTTTTATCTTCAAAAACATTCCAAGTCATATCCCAACTTTACCCTGAAAATACACTCATAACAATAAAACATTAACAATTCAAGAGACGACAAATATAAACATCTCAAATCGTGAGTAAATTCACGACAATGTTTTAAGCAACTCTCGCCTTCTGATGACAGGGTCTTTGTCATAAAGGGGATTGATTAATGGGGTGGTGCTTAACACCTTACTCAACGGGTTTCCTCTGTGACGACAGTCTACCCCAACAATAGCCAAATGACAGTTATGTTTACTCTAACTCTGTTTCTCTAAAACATGTAAGGCTATATCATATGGGCCGACAGGTCTACGATACGTACAAACAAAATCGATCGACTGAATAAGTGCAATTATAGCTTTTTATGAGCAATTAAGCATGTATAAAAGAAAGAAATAGAGAGAGAGCAAAAAAAGAAACAAATATGCTAAAGAAATAAGCATGATAATATTCTAATAATAAACAAAATCAGTTTTAGATAGGGCCTTGAAATAGTAAGCATTCTTTATTGTAAGTAAGCATATAATGCGAATAATTCGATTGAAAAATAAATTCATTTCCTCTTAGCCTGAACCAAAGTTATACAGAATGTAGCTTTATGTTTTCATAAAACATTTTGATATAAATACAAAAAAGTGTTCAAGCATTTTGTCCAATTATAATATAATAATTTTTTATAATAAAATGCAAAGAGGAATGAATCAGAGACACTCATTGCTTTACAGTTAAAAAACGATTTAATTTGTCGCTTTTGTTTGCCTTGTTTACCCTGGGACCTAATCTGTTAGGTCCCGGGTTTAACTAAGAAAAAAATATTGAAAGGTAGGAAAATAAAACTCTTATCGAGGGACAAAATAGAAAGAACAACCCTGATGTAATTAATTGATATTATACTTGAAATTAATCCGAGTGTCCCATACGTTTTTATTTTTATGAAACATGTACAGGAAGAGCACTTAAATTGAAGAATGGGATGATTAAGCGAAATCGACAGTGACAATATTCCTTTGGCTTTTTTTCTATAGGCTTACATAAAGGATTGACTTATTTTATGTACCTTATTATGAATAAGTGACACTGGGTTCAGTATTTTAAAATGGGAAGAACTCGACAGTTACAGATGAATGACCAAATAGTAAAATATTGTTTATGAGAATATGAGATACTCGTGACACTTATCTATGTTCTTTTCTTGGATTTTGACTATTTGAATTGTCGCATCTTTCAATTCATTTCCGTAGACCCCTGATTACTTAAAAATTTAAGTCGCATTAACTAGATTAACTTTCTTATGGCATCGGATTGATTATGACATATTTAAATTAGTATTGACACAGTTTAAACACGTACGCTTAATATTTTGGGAGACCACTCTCAATCAAATTTAATTTACTTGGAAAGTTATTATTCCTCCATTGCTAAATAAAGACAACACTGCTACACTCCGAATAAACTACCCATAGCTAGTGGGTATATACTAGATTATTAATACACAATTTAAAACTTAAATTCCAGTACATTTTACAAACCAGTACACAGTAAATTTATCACGGACAAAAAGCACAGGACAGTAAACATGGTGATTATAAGATGCCACAAACTTTGACCTGACAGCACGCGGAAAGTTCCTACGGCCTCCCGAGGTTTCTACTGAAACATTTTGAGTGATACAGTAAAAAAAAATAACATTGAATCAGGCTGCAGGACTTAAGTATATGCATGACGTAATTGACGCCATCTTGGGAACAATAAGAGATAGTTTGTTAAAAATAATAAAAACTAAACTGCTGTTGAGATTTAATACAATTAATTTATTTGATAGGGGTTAAACGCTATGCTTATTTATACTTTGATCATAGGATGGCGAGACAGCCAAACAATTGAAGGTCGTCACTGGCAACAAACAAGGGCAAGACAGGACAATTACAAGAAAACAAAGACACAAAAACTTCAGTTTTCTCTGTTCCTCAGCTGCGAAAGCATCAGGATGGTCTCTTCAAAACCCAAGATATATAATGCAAAACCAATATAGGAAATTAGATGTTGGTTTAACAATAGTAAAATTATTAAAGGACATAACTGAGGCAACCAATTGCTTGGAATCTTCCCTTGTTGTCTAGGCCGTATGGTAAACTATAGCTTTATGCTAGGAACCTTCCCTTGTTGTCTAGGCCATATGGTAGACTATAGCTTTATGCTTGGAACCTTCCCTTGTTGTCTAGGCCGTATGGTAGACTATAGCTTTATGCTAATTATGTATACCGTCCTAGTATAAATAAAGTTATTATTATTATCAATTGGGTTTAACACCATAATATATTCGCTCATTGTAAGGTGTGCCAGGCTAATAGGGGAAGGAAACCACACTCCACTTCAATGGCAAAAAAAAAATAAAAAATATTAAAGACAAGACAGGAGACTTGAAAGACACATCTGATGATGAGCTTCGTCTTGTTCTTTTAATCCCGAACAACAGGAAAGTTATTGTTCAATATAAAGTTGAACTGTTGAGTTTAAATAACATAAAAAAACCGGTGAACTTCACCTGACGAACAGTCATTTTGTTAAGCAAATGGTCACCTGAGTTTGATTCGACCACCTTTTATTATTATAGACTAAAAGAAGGGAAAATAACACTCACTGAGGGACAAAAATAGAAACACACCCAGATGAGATAAATGTCACCCTTGAACAATTTCAAAGCACCAAGTCTATTTACAAATCTTCACTAAATTTCATGGTGTACGATCAAATGCACCAGGAACTGTTGGCATCCATGTTTTGAATGGATGTGCAAAGAAAAACAAATATCTCCCTTGGAAACAACTCATATTTTTGACATAATGATTACCACAGAAACTCTTTGTCAAATTAACCAGTTTTGAAGAATTTTAATGAAAAAGTCCTCAACTTAAACAAAATACTAATATAGAAAGAATCTTTTCTTGGTGGATTACTGCTATTTGTAGCTTTACATTAAGTGTTTTCTAATGACGATGTAATATACTTGGCAGGGTTGTATGATTTTGGTTAAACTTGGCGGCGACCATCCTTCTGATGAAACATGTATTCCATTCCTTGTCTACGCCTATGTGTCTACACTTCAATTGAATAAAAAGCAAGCATCCATATGTTTTGTCAAATGGCTGACAAAGTTTAACATACGCCATATTATCAAGGTATATTTTCGCCTTTTTTTTGGTTTTACATCAGACTGAATGGAATTGGTCTTTAGGTATCAATGTTCCACTCAAACTTCTCATATGCTCGAAAGAACCCAACCAGTCTGTTGTTTGCAACACTTTTTAACCTTGCATTCACAAAACGGATTAAGATTTACAAAACTAAAATAATTCAAAGGATCAAAGTGCTGGAATAATTTGCTACAATATATTTGAAAAGGGAGATAACTCTTGAAACAAAAATCACATTTGAACAAATTTGGCAACGATTAAAGAGGTTAATACTAAACAAAGTTCCATCTATTTGAAAAACTATAAACGTTTGCCTGATTGCAGTGATACATGTTTGTGTGATTGGTATCTGGAGCTGTTTTTTACTTTAAAGTTGCAGAGTCAGAAAAATATGCGAAGGATGTCACTCTGATCTTCATCACTACTAACAAATACTGATAACCATATACTAGCGAGTACAAAACCATACTTAAAATGTTCCTCAGTTCAGGCAACATACATCCATACATCCACATAAAGCCTTCTCCAACGGGCACTAAGTTTTTGATTGTCCCTAGTATTAAGGTTTTCATTTTCCAAAAAGAGGGAAATACTACATAAAGATGTTGCTTCTTATTTGACTATTGTGAGGGTATTGTGAGATTTCAGAACTGCAAGTAAAACACTACACACAATTACGGTACTACTGCAATGATTACAATTGTTATACCATTTGGCATTGTGAAAGTATGTTTTTTTTTATAATAAAGCACAAAAATATACAGTTTTGAAGTTATCTTGTTCAAGACGTTAAAAATATAATAATAATAAATTAAGCACATTATATTATAACTACGTTTTAACAGTGCAGCTTTAATAGTTTCAATGTACCACGATTGATGCTTGACAAAATACCAAAACGAAGGACCAGTAACTATACCGTGACCCTGTTAATCTGGGCTGTTCACCACCACAAAAGTGAAACAACAGAGCAGCGGACACGGTGTTAAACATCATTCGACCAATCAATCACTCCTTTCGGCAATTGTGCACACTAAGGTGTCTAATATCTGGTAGTTTACCATGATGTAATATCCGGTCGCTTGTTTTTTGTTTTTGTTTTTTCTTTTGTTCTTCTCCGGAGTAAAACAGTATTACGTACAAAGTTTCCAATAGTAACGTACTTTAGGTGCCCATCTGCGGGTCCATTCAAGTTTGTTGGACCTTCTGGTGATACAAATCGGCTCTTCGCTATGTTCTTAAAAGCTTCGGGTCATAACAACATACTTGTCAATACAGTAACATCTGCAGAAGCCATCAACACCGGAAAATAATGTTATACATGAAACATTTAATAATAGTATGATTTATCGCAACTTAATGTTAAGGAGTTTGACTTGCATATTTAATCATAAAAAAGCATATTACATACATTACTGGTTTTTTGTTATCATCATTTTGAAACTGAGGTGTTATTTAATCATTCGTCTCTATCGAAATGAATCGTGTTGTCCTTTCGTTTCGGCGTACCAGTACATCTGTAAAGAGCTGTAAACAACTCCAGATTGATATCTATTTATAAACTTCTTTCTGGGAGTTTATCTACAACATGGGATGATTTATCGGTTTTAATTAATCGACGTCTCCTTGACATATGCAGAAGCGCTGTGACCCAAGCAATCCCGTATAAAATGTACCATGGTGTAGGCTAAAATACCGTTGTAAAACCATGGTATACCACAGAACATTGGCCTCATTCAATGGTAAATCCTGTACTTTTTTATACGGGATCCTAATGACTTGGTGTACAGAAGCGCTATGTGACCCAAGCATTGCTAATGACTTGGTGCACAGAAGCGCTATGTGACCCAAGCAATCCTAATGACTTGGTGTACAGAAGCGCTATGTGACCCACGCAAACCTGATGACTTGGTGTACAGAAGCGCTATGTGACCCAAGCAATCCCAATGACTTGGTGTACAGAAGCGCTATGTGACCCAAGCAATCCTAATGACTTGGTGTATAGAAGAAATGTGACCCAAGCAATCGTAATGACTTGGTGTACAGAAGCGCTATGTGACCCAAGCAATCCTAATGACTTGGTGTATAGAAGAAATGTGACCCAAG
>JAQQZZ010157775.1:0-12215 GCA_030265115.1 Mopalia vespertina | reverse complement strand
TACATTTGGATGTTTCTGTAAAGACGAACAATTCTCTACATTTGTCTGCTGTTGAATTTGATTATTACAATATGGGCGAACAATATTCTAGTTTGTTTCTTATTTTCGAATTTTCCAAAGCGGATACAGATGCAAATGATTTGCATGTCCTTTTTTAAAGTCCAAATATTTTGAAAGATTTCCAACATATACTGTTGATATAGGTATCATAATTTAGATATGAGTTAAAAATCACATTCTTAGATCTTTCACCTGATTCATCCTGACAAGCTCTAATTAGTGTATTATATAATTATACAGGATAAGTTCGTCTTTGATTCGATGCGTTCCTTTCGGACCCCAGTCAGAAAACCGATATAGATCTTCTTGAATACAAGAGATTTCTTTACTAAATTAAGATTCGTCCGCAAACGTTGATGGGACGCTGTTTATATTTATATTCGGTAGGTCATTCACGAATAAAACAAAGAGAAATGGCTCCAATATGGAACTCTGTGGAACCTCGGCTGGTTAGAGAAGAACTATCGTTATCACAACTTTCTTGGATCTACACTCAATATAAGATTTGATAAGATTGAACATATTTTCTGTTATCCCAAATGATTTTAATTTGTACGATAAAAGATTACGATTTACACAATCGAAGGCATTAGGAACATCGACATATATGCTTTCTACCTGCTTCTTAGCATCAATATATTTATATATAAAGCTATCTTCATCCCACAGAACATTAGTTGATGTTGATCTCCTCTTTATAAAACAATGTGGATAAATATTTAAATAGTATTCAGCATGTGCACACAGACTGGTATAGGTGGCAAGAACACTCATCTATAGCTTGTTACGTTATTATTATTTTTTATTTTTTTTTTTATCTCCGATGCTTTTGTAAGTTGGTATAACATTAGATTTATTTTACTTTCCTGGATATACACCAGTTGTTAGTGACTTTTGGAATATGATAGACAGCGGAGCAGCACAAATCCCAATAAATTATCCGGGCTCTAGGCTTTACCCTCATCTAATTATAGTATCATTTTTTGTAAATTACTGACATCACCATTAATCATGGACAAATTGTCATTAATGACATCTGCCAACTCTGGATATTCCTCCATGTAACATTCAGAATATACTACCGACTGACAGTAATCTGAAAACAGATCAATCGCATTGTTATTAGGTGTGAATTAGGCGAAACAAGACGACACCAAATGGAGAACTTAAAACTAAATTCACCGATCAACATCAAAGTTGAAATGTAGCTTCCTCCTGTAAGATGGGTTTGTATAAAATCAAATTATGCATACTTATGTGCCCCCCCCCCCCCCCCTTCAGTGCATAATGTACATAATCCTCTCTTACATTCATTCTAATTTAACCTTTCTTCAATACAGACAATTGCTCGTATTGCATTTCACCAAACTCCACACGTCAATATAGCCGACATTATGCATCCTATACGACCGGCGTTGCGTATTACACAGTGTTCAATCCTGTGTATTTATAGAATTGACCACACTTGCACAGGGGATATACAATCCTGTACATATTGTTAAGTCAGTAAACATGACAACAAATTCACTTTTTTTACTTAAAATTCGGATTTAAGTTTATTCTGTTCGATGACAAATGGAAAGGTGTCAGCATAATAATATACACCCGTATTTGCTTCGCTTTAAACTAGTCTTGTCTCTATATATGTTGTGAAGAAAACAACTTGGAAATAAATTCACGGATGATTTTAAAATTGGAATAGAGCTCCGTTCTGTTGTCATAACGGAAATGATTGCATTTCACAAACCCAAGAAAATAATATATTCGTCATTGAGTACTTATACCATTTTCATGTCTTATTTTGTTGTATATATACACTATGAATTGAAAGTAAAGTCATTGCTTACTTTAAATTAAGCATACAACTTCTTTCTCTTCCAATGGCGTATAGGATTGCATTCCGCCTTACTCCGAGCACAAATATAGCCGCCATTGCGTATTTAAAGAAGGTTGACCAGTGTGTGTTGTGAAAACAAAAACATGAAAACAAATACACCTATGAAATTCCAACTTGGAATATAGTATAACTACCTCAAATAATATGACCATTGTTGCGAAGCTTTGCAATTTCACATTGAATGCGTATCATTTATTGCAGTCGTAAGTGACTGTAAATTTATCATAAACGCTGTATTTTTGCAAACGCGTTTTATACAACATGAACGAATACCGACATTCAAAATATTGAGATTAAATTACAGAGATAATGCCCACAATCAGTTCGTTTTCAACCATAACAGATAATTTCATATCAGTTAAATAACAACTCACTTTTAAAATGCTTATGGATTTCGTGTATTCTTATTGACAAATTAGAAGTACATGCAAGAATAAAGCCTGGTTAGTGTATTGTGCTCTCCTGAACTGTAATACGGGTTTGAATCATTCCAACAGATGACATCAGTAACAATTTATGATGATAGAAGTTATATATATATTTAAAGCAGTATTTATATGTCTATTGATATGTGTTTGTGAAATCGACTTACAGATATTAATAATTGCCTTGTTGGGAAGTAAGAATTTTTTATTAGTAGTTTCTCTCAACTGGTACATCTGCCAATGGAATATTTAGCAAGCTTCAAGCGTGTGATTTTCAAAACAAAACACCAAAACAATTTTATATTAAATTCAGACAATTGTAAACATTCGTATATGAGAAAGTCCTGGTAGATGGTGTTCACTATTCAATGGGTCAAGGAGCTAACATATAAGTGAAATGCCCTTAAGTATATAAGTGGCCACATGACTAAACCAGTTAAGTTGTAAATAACACAAGTGTTCAGGAACCACGCGAATGGTATCCTCTGTAGAAGTGGGTTTTAATAGTTACTTCTGTTTCTATAATGAAGAACGGGAGAGCGTTATCGATTGCGTGTTAAGCTGTTTTGTGTGGAATGTCTACGACAGACAGAGGAAGTGGACACAGACTGATTGACAGCTGACGGTTTTCTACTAACTTGGATGTTCCGCTGATTTCCAGAATCAGAAGCCAACAAAATGAATCAAACAAAAGTAAAATCAGCTTTGTCTGCCGTGAACCAGTCGGAAGCCCCGTATATCTCCAATTACAGACCAAGATACAAACCACTAGGGACGTTCTGGAAACGAGGTTAGCTAGTTCCTGTTCTCCGTTTAAAGGTTTTACAGTAGGCCATAGTCGAAATGTGTATTTTTAGAGGTTAAGAATGGTGGAATATTGACAGTTTTGCTGACACTGAGCTTCATCCCATTAGACTCGTGGAACGGGAACCTAAATGTAAAACTCCATTCCTTGGATTTGGTGGTGTGAAGAATTTGAGTTTTATCAAACAAAAAACCTCCAATAAACAAAGATTTGACAACTTTACATTGGGTAATTAGTTTGGAAGTTGTCTAATTAACGGAGGGATGAAACAAAAACTTTCAAGGTTTCCAAAAATATTCTGATTTTTGCAAGATCATTAAATGAGTTATATCAGCTGGGTCGGTAGAGAGTTAGCCATGTTGGTCAAATGTTCTCTCGATAGAGCGCCGGGTGATATGGCAAATTCTCTACATTTATATGTTTCTGTAAAGAAGGACAATTCTCTACATGTATATGTTTCTGTAAAGACGAACACTTCTCTACATTTATATGTTTCTGTAAAGAACAATTCTCTACATTTGTATGTTTCTGTAAAGACGAACAATTCTCTACATTTGTATGTCGGTCTAGCTGTTGGATTTGATTATTACAATATGGGCGAACAATATTCTAGTTTGTTTCTTATTAATGATATTTTTGAATTTTCCAAAGCGGACACAGATGAAAATGATTTGCATGTCCTTTTTAAAAGTCCAAATACTTTGAAAGATTTCCAACATATACTGTCGATATAGGTATTATATAGCCGCCATTGCGTATTTAAACCAGTTTGACCCGTATGTGTTGTGAAAACGAAAAATGAAAACAAATACACCTATGAAATTCCAAACTGGAATATAGTATAACTACCTCAAATAATATGGCCATTGTTGTGTAGTTTTGCAATGTCACATTGAATGCGTATCATTTATTGCAGTCGTAGGAGAAGGACAATTCTCTACATTTATATGTTTCTGTAAAGAAGGACAATTCTCTACATTTACATTGTATGTTTGTCTGTAGAGAAGTAAATTGTCCACATTTATATATACTCAGATCAATTAGAGCTAGCTAGGTTATATTGTAAAAACACTTATCACAATGTTACATTATCATGGGAAGGACAGGTGTCCTGTGAATTATCTGGACAAAGTTGAGTAGTTGTAGTGTTAAATAATCGAAGACAAACACTTCAACTCAGACTTAAAGTTCCACAAAAGAATGTAGCCGAGTGTCTTGCGACATAGTGCGATAAGAAGATACAGGGAGGTAAAAATATAAAACAAATGAAACTGACAGTGATGCACGGGTAATCAACCATTAGCTAACGCTACCTTTATTAAAACCCGTGTGCATGTATTCAAGTTTATGCATTTGTTAAAGCGGAAGTTGGGGTTGCAACAAAATGCATTACGGTAAAACGGGCATAATGTCTTCTGTTGAATTATGCCGTTTAATTGTTTAGTTGCACTATATTCAGCTATCAATTGAATATTGAACTACGTTAATGTTTAAAATTGCAGTCAAAATCATCCAGGCAGCCATGTCTTGCTCTTTAATCAGTAAAAATACGAGCTCTACTGACATTTCACATCTCTTTCCATTCTCAAAAGGGGCCTACGTCACAAGATGCCAATATATCAGTTCTGCTGTGCTAGTCTTGCGTAAATTTCGACTACGGCACGAAAACCTGGTAGCATTGCATCCAATAAATTTTTAAGACAAATGGACGTCAAATGGTCCGGTGATCGTACAGTTGGTTTACTGAAAGGGTCATTTTAAAAATATTTCAAACATTTAATCGAACCAAAAACCTATGTATTTATTTACTAATAAACTTATTGGAGTTTGCTGAATTTGAAAAGTATTCAGTTAATATTATGAACTTGTTTACCTGAATCAATCCTTGTCTGCATCTTCTTCCAGACGCGTTTCTTGTCTGTTTCTGTAGGGCATGCAGATTTAACAACTGTATTTGTGTTTCTGTAGGGCATGCAGATTTAACAACTGTATTTGTGTTTGAAATTATACATGAGTTTACTGATCACGGCATTCAACCAGATACAGATTTAAGGACACTGCGTAAACTCCATCTGGAAATAAAGGTGTCCATTATATCAACACTGCGTGTCTGGGAATGGAATATCTTGTTTTGGATATCCTGTAAGATCCTATAGGATAATTTTTAAATCCTATAGGATTCCAAAGAAAAATCTTTTAGGATTTTGTCCAACATCGTATAAATACCTATATGATTTTTGTGTAAAGGAGCTCGCAATATTTGATGTTGAAATAGCGCTACGCGCTTGTTGAACATGTTATGTCTCGATATTTTGATATATCGTAGGTATTCGTTTAAGGTTTTCGTGCGCTCTTTTTAGTGTAAAATTAGCGGAAAACACTGACATTGAAACCTACCATGAAAACGGACCAGCATCTGCTTCAAAAGAGAATACTTCCGCATGGTGTGATAGGCATCTGTTTCACTGAAGAACGCTTTCGCCTGAACGAGGCATGATAACTTTGATGGGGAAAATAATAACTTCCGATATTTTACTTCATTTAAATTTCTCTCTATTCTTTGCATGTGTTCGTTGCCGGCCATATTATACGATATTCGCGCTGCTCGTTTTTGATTTAATTCTTTTATAAGTACTCTCCACTGTAATCATTGAAATGCCGTTTGCACAAAGCTTCGGTCCATATAACATTTTGTGGGTGACTGACCAGCACCATATTGCCCGCAGCCCTATACATTATTTGTTAAATGCCTCCCACTTCAGTGTGTAACCTAACTATTAGTGCACGGCATCGACAGAAATCATGGAGCGTCAAGTTTTATTTAATGTCACTAGACGTGTTCTACACCCAGTAGTGTGTTCGGCATTATAACAAAATCAGCCTATTCTACGACATGCCACTCATATTGTGGTCAATTGGCGAACCATCAGGGGAGGTAACTTCAGAAATAAATTGAACACTTACTCGCCCAGTCGATTTGAGCTGGATTTACTTTGGGAAAAATAAAGCGCGTGGACTCATGGGAGTTTGTTGTGACAAAATAGCCAGTGGCCGTGGACTGTCAGAATAGCTGGGATGACCACCCAGAATTACACCTATATCATAATCGAAATATTTTATTGTGTATGCTCGAAGTGTTCGTATAAAAAGTGACAATAATAAATAAGACGTAGTAAATAAATCACAACAGCATTGCTGATAAGATCGATATTAGCCATGTCAACCATATAATGTAACAAGTCCGTGTCCACGATCCCGATTTTCACAATGTGCAAACGAATTTCCCAGAAGAGTGAAGAAGCAGACCAAAGAGTCATATAGATATCAATGATTGGCGAGAGCTGCCGACTAAAATCTAACCGACTCAAGGCAAGCGTTTCTGCGATCCTATTGCGCTCAATTTACTCACTACATCTCTTATAACATGGGCGAGGGAAACAAGGAATACGGAGTTGCACACTTTTCTGGTTGATGGATTCCTGGTTCTAACAAATCCAAATAAGTCCATTTGATTGATGAAACGTTATAGTGTATAAAGTTATTCTAAACACAAGCACATTTGTCACACAAAGTCGTAGTTAGCTTTTTGCATATATTTGTGACAAAATTGTTGGTTCGTGTAAACAAGTATTATGCTTACAGTGATAGAAGAAAATGGTTCCAATGGAACCCTTTAATGTTCCTCAGTCATGGCTCCGGTGGAACCCTTTATGGTCCTGTGCGGAACGCTGACAGCAACTGTTCCTAGTATTTTCCCCCTTTGTCTTATATCAAACAACCGTTTTTGTGGTAATGGTTCCATATAGAACAATCCTACGTTCTGAAGAACCCTCAAAGAACCATTTTTTCCAAGAGTGTACTATAAATGTGTTGAAAAATTCTTTCGGTTACTTTCAAAATATGCATTTTATCCGTCAAAAGTACGGAATGATGCTTAATATGTTTTCACACATACATGTACGTTCACGTTCTTCATTTAGCAAAATCACTACTTTAACAGGAAACGGTATTTCGTGATAATTACTCTGCATATATAACCAAATGGGAGTCTGCAATTGAGCTCAATCGTGACGTCCACAAATTCATTTTAGATTCATAAATTAGCTGGTAAGAGGCAGTACTTTTCTGGTTCCAATACAACTGAAAACAATTCGTCGAACATTACTGATTTGTATTTTAAAGTCTGTTAAAGACTAATTTCCTAACATAGGTTGAGGCGAGAGAGAAGGAATTTTCTAGCATTTGACCCAACGACCAAACAGCCCAAAATGTTCTCTAAACTGAAGCCATATTCGTGCAACTTCATTTTGTATTTAATAGGAACAGTACAACCCCTAAACATATATTGTTTAATATAGAGAGCTCATTAACGAACTAATATATGTGTTTATAACCCGGTTAAATGTCGTTATATCGTGCACATATCAATTTATACTCTATTTACTTCTATAACAACACAACACTCGGTAAAAATTGACAGTTTTGATCCTTTTAATTTAAAGTTAAAGATTCAAATTTCATGATAGTGAAACATTTACTTAGAAGTTACTGTTACACCTAGCCAATTCCAATCACAGAAGGCCAAATTCGAACCCCTTATTTAGTTATTCCGTAAACATATTGCTGAATCATTGATAAAGTTTTAGAGATTAATCGGTTTTTTGAATATCCATCACATTTACATGACTGTAATCATTATTATCTAATCATTATTATCCAAAGTATATACATACATAATATTCCGACATAGAGTATGCCTCATAATGGGCTTAGAAGAAGCTATTTTTCGCGAAATCAGCCCAGGGACAAGAAGAGGTTGACTGGGTGTCAAGGATTCCTAATTTGTGACATGTGTGTATATATCAAATTGTGCACCATGTCTGTATATTTAACATAGACTACACGCATATTATATAATGTTTACATACGTTTAATTTTAACAATGTTAATAAGATTCGCATATTCACATGTTCACGTTTCACATTCAAATACCAAAGTTCTCCGAAAGGTTTTGTTTCTTTTTAAATAACTTAATAGATTCGTCCTAGCGTTTCTGCAATTTAATTTGTATTTAGTAGTGGCATGCCGTGCAGATGGTTAATAAAACACAGGTATACATACTTGTGTCGAAAAAGTAACAGTAACACAGATAATAACTTACCCCAAATCTCTTATCGGTGATAATTTGTCTTTGATCGCCACGCAATCTAAGCGATACTCCATTATGATCAGTTCCTGTGAATATAACAAAAGCATCCGATATATATATAATTTGGTGTGTAGAGATATAGCACTTGTGGGAGACACGCAGCTTAACTTTCGCTTGATCAGATTAATGGCCACTTTTATGGCCTATAACCGACTGAGAACAAATATTCCCCTGATCAATTATTTAGAGTGTTTTTGCAGCGCTTCCCATCAGATGCCTGTACAACAGAGCTTAAATTTGCGGTTTACTTAGTACGAAAATTGCGTGCCGTTAAAAAGCTTAACGAAATATATAACAAAAGAAACGCCAGCGCGGTATTACAGTGTAAATATTTGATGTTTTTTGGTCCCAATAACTCCTTGACACATGGATTAGTGTGAAATGTTTTATGGTGCTGGTTCGCAGTCAGCTTTCTCAGGGAGTTGATAAGATGCTGCGTGAAGGAACACAGGGGATGAAAACCATCTTTACCCCACGGGCTTAAATCTCGAGCGTAGAATTATTATACGTATCCACAAGAATACGTATGAAAAACCATTTAAAGGCAATTTGAACTCAAGCAATAATGGATTATGGTGTGAATCATCCAAAAGGATGGAAAAACGCCACAAATCTTATAACCAATAATATATTTTATTGCAGGAATTGGGACGAAAGGCTTTCTTTACAGTAACTTCATAAAAATCTCTAATAATTTTTTAATTAAATAAACCCAATTATTTTAATTGGTTAAATGTAGCTACCATCTCAGCAGAGGTAAATACATGTGAGAAAACCAATTCCCTTGTACTCATGTGGAGGTTTAATGTTAATGATATTTGCCAATCCATGTGGATTTGCGTCACAAACTCTTCGACATTTAGCCTAGGTTTTCACTGATTGGTGTATCACATTGTACTTGATTACAATGTTCTTATATGACCGTAGTGTAATGCAACTCTTGCTTTAACACAAACATAACTGTGGACGTTTACAATTCTTCCAGTACAAAGTAAAGCCATCTCTGTTTCAAACGTACTGCCTAATTTAGAATAACGGAAAATAAATTCTGAAGAGTTGGTTTTATGTTTTCGCCTATTAATATTTCTTAGTTTTTCTTCATCTTTATTTGTGTTTTTAAATTATGCTGAATGAATTGACTACCATGCTAGTCCGGCTATCATAAAACTCTCCTCTTCGTTTTAAAAATATTTTTTTTAACACAAACAGACTTTCACACATTTTGTTTTCAATCGTTGCACACACAAAAGCAATGAATTACACAATGTCCACACATTACTATAACGTCGATATGTACAAACATCATTTCAATGCATTATGTCAATTATATACAATAGCTTTCATCGTTGACGGGTCATAATTGGGATGAAATCTGATTATATCCTAGCGATATTGAACCCACGCCATCATTCACTGGTAACCCGGACATCGAACGGACGTTCCAACTTGCCTCATCATCGATTTGTTGTGCTCGACAAAACCAGCGTTAAATCCTCGAGTTATGGTGGTTTCATCAGTAAGGGCTGGCCAGACTATCATCCCCATCGATCTATCGTATCATGACCATTTCCATATTCATGTATACATGAATTGTTTCGCTTGTGAAATAATCCGAAGGATTGTTTCAATATAGACTAATCATCTCTCGATATTGATCAATATGATAGTGATAAATAAGTTGTCGATGTGGATAATTGATGATAATTTTCGATACATATCAATTGAACTTGACAATTCATTGCTGTATTTACCGTACTAGCGTAATGGATAAATCATGCCATCTTGAACCAGTCTCGCATCGGGACACATCGTACTTATATCCTACAGTTCCAGTCATGTAAGTGCAAAACTATTGATGAAGGCGATCAACCTATTTTCAATTACCCGTAGTTTCAAAATGAACAAACATATTTGTAGTAATGCACTAATGCAGACTGAAGCGATTGTATCAGTTTAAAAAAAGAAATTTTAAAATCCCTAGAAAAGTGATAAGTTGGTCATAAATAATTGAAATAAATTATTTTGTCAATCTGACAAAATAAGCCAATTAGCCTGAGCAAAGCTTAACTAAATAAGACTAAACATATGAATGATTAAAAATTGCAGTCTTTTGGGTAGTTAGATTATAAGCTAAAAGTTAAAAAAAGTATACATAAAATCTGTCACCCTGTATCAATGTTTTTTTTTTTTTAGTCTTTTGTCTTTTTATATTCGTCGTAAAGTTAACAGACCATTTCAAATTGTTATATTTACTTAACAACCAGGCTTCTATTATTAATTAGAGTGAAGAAAATTTGTTTAATTCCACAATATAATTAACAATCCAAGTTCTATATTTGCAAGCCAGCTACGTCTTTCATACTGAAACTTGAATCTGACAAAGAAACAATGAAAAATAAAAGCCCCCTTCAGTAGCTTAACGAAACGATCAATCAAAGTGTGTTAGATAACTGCTTGACGTTCTGCATCTGACAACGTTTTAGATCACTTATTTATGGCGCTTTAACTGTTAATTGTGAAGCCAAGCGCATACGGTGCGAGGTGTTTGTCAAATTCTTAACCGGCCTTAATGAAATACGATGGAAACCCGATAGGAAACCTCTAGCACGTTATTTGGAATCAACCTTAAACTTGGACGAATTGAACCTGTGCGGTTAAAACTTGTGCGATTAACATTTTCAGACGTTGTGAATTATATTTCTCTAACATCGATTGGTCGGTTCAGCAAGACCTTAATCAAATCATAAACTGCTAAGTTTTTTTTATTCTTTTCACCGGGTCATTTGTGGGTCTTAGCAGCATCTGTCGAAGCCAAACTTCCTTTGGGAGCCGGAAGTCGATCTGTTTGCGTTGTCTGTATTGCGTCCTGTTATCGTCCTGTATATGTCCCGTCTTGTCTTTGTTTGTTGCCAGCGGTGTCGAGGGTGGTTTCCTTCACCCTTCGGCCTGGCACGTCGTTATATAAGTGAAATACCCTTGAGTACGACGTTAAATCCCAATCAAACAAACAAAAAATCCTTTGCTATACGGAAATAGCACCAAATTATAAGAAAGTTATTGTAATTCAGATATACGCTATTTGATGAAATAAGCAGGTTCCTGATCCAAAATTAATCTCTAGAATAAACACAAATTTAGGAACATTTACAATGTGAAATTCGAAACATCCCCAAAAGGTCATCGGACGTAAAAACGGTCTCTATTCGTTACAACTCTCGGACACTATGCCAGGCCATCGCGCACTAATTTCAGCCAATATTTGGGGCAACGTATGCAACAGACCAGCAAATACAAAAAGTGCAAAACAAGATGGCTCGGGTGTATATTATAGTCGATGTCTCGACGTAGGAAGTAGAATCGATTATATTTTAGAATATGATACCTGTGTTAAAATGGAAATTTTGACATCGGATAAGCCAACAGGTAGGTCTCACTTAATAGGTCTTGAAGTTAAATCGATTGATTATTTACATTTATTAGTAGAAGGTCTGCATACAAAACCTGTCGGCAAATAATACGATTAAGCACACAGACGTCTGCAAAAATATGGGTGTTCCTATAGCCATTCTGAACGAGTTGAAAATACAACTAAGATAACACGCTACGTCAACAAATCGGTGTTCATGCCTAATGTAGAGAAAGGAAAAGTGTGCAAATGTCCTTGTAATGCTTTAGTTATGGATTAGGACATATTATGTAGCATTTCAACCGGCACTGCTTTCTCTCTCGACTGAGAACGAAAGTATATACTACTGGAATAAAGTAACTGTGCATCATCTGCAGTGATGCCATGTTCTAATGAATGAAGATAAGAACATG
>JAQQZZ010157753.1:0-12216 GCA_030265115.1 Mopalia vespertina | reverse complement strand
ATGAAAGGAAAGATCGGAAACGAGCTTTCGTAGTAATTCCCACAATCGAAAAATAACAACAAATCAACCAAAATAAACTCACTGGCTAATTTTTAAGTTAGAAAAAAATGGCCAGTGGCGGAATACCCCTATTACAAACCTTTGACGGCAGCAAGGGCATAGATGTGTATAGATTTGGTAAAAACTTGGCAGCGCCCTTCAAGCTGATGAAACAAGCATTCAAACCCTGTTTACTCATATCTGTCTACATTTCTGTTTAAATAAATAATGGGAATCCATAAGCTTTGCTAACAAAGTTTAACATAAGCAATACCAGCGGAATTTGTTTTCCTATCCTTTAAAGCAGTGATTTGTTTGACGGGCTGAATGACGCTTGAGTGACAGTTTGTCAGTTTGATTAAACAGGAACAGGAACCGGGTGTTTTTTATTCTTCAGGTCAATACTTTTGAGCTCGTGTAGCAGAAGGAGATGATGATAAATCAGTCATCTGTTTTAGAAGTATTGCAGAGAAAGAATATTTGCCTCCACCAGGAGTCAAACTCGGGTCTCTCGATAGAAGGGTCAGCCATCAGTTTTGTAACATGACTTGAGAATTTGTATCCTAGGTCATGAGCACTGGTAGGATTAAATTCATTGCGCGTTCACGCCGAGGATTCTCATACCATAATGAGGCCCGATATATAGTGATATTCACCTTAACCAATCACGAAAGAGTTTTCCGCAAAGATTATCAACCTAAACCAATCCCCGAAAGCTATTCCATTCTCTGCTTATGTTTTGTCAGGTCAAAGATGTCGTCTACTTCTGTACTCGTTGTCGTTTTATACTTTTATAATTAAAAAAAAAATCAATTGCGCTGGGGTTCTGTAAAGACTTCGTCAAAGTCATAACTTTATAATAGTTTCCATAAGATACAACACAATCATTAACTAGCCGGCTGTTGAACACATCTTCCACATTGATCGATCTGACTCAACATTCCTATAGATTGACACTTCGTTCGACTGCCTGACTGAGCGGACACGCTTAACATGTTGGTCGAAACTAAGTAAAGTATTTTGTTCTTAAACTTTTCTTGTAGATATGGTGTATAGCTATGCGACCTGAGAATGCAGTTAACAGAGTTCTTACTGGCGTGCATAGTCCCGGGAGATTCAGGTAATATTCATCTGGCGGTTCGTCTGTTTGTCCATTTGTGTGATTTGGGTGTGACGTTGTACTCAAGAGTATTTCTCTTGTATGACGACGGATTGCCCTTCTCATTGTGCCTTACTGAAATATTGTGGTAAATCCGGAAGATAACCTCCTAAAATCTACGTTCTCAATTGCTGGAGCCACATCATGTTGTTGACTGTATACCTGAGCAGTGCATCGACGTAGGCCGGGACGCTAACCACTGAAGCATGGCTGCGAGCCTGCTCCTTGCTTAGCCACCCCTCAATTCTGTTTCGCCTTCTTAAAGTTATGTTCTGCATTAAATGTCTTATTTAATTTTCTTAGTTGTGTGCGTATAAAGAATGGTTGTTTCACAGATCTAAGCTCGCAGCCGATGCTTATTGTTTAGCATGTCTGCCTGCTAATCAAGTCAGCCATCCGGTATATGAGTGATTCAAACGATGTGGCTCCGGCAATAGTTTGTATTTTCGGCTTTTTTGTTTACTTTTTATTGTGGCGGCTCGGTGAGGATATACTTATAATTAGGGACCTATTTTAGTAAGCTGTGCTCTATACTCAAACTATTATTTTGGTATTTATCCTCATTGGGGGAGGGGGCATTGCTGTACTTTTTTAAACCCTCCTTCGCCACCTGAGCCTTATGCTTACCCTCTCTGATTTATGTAGACAAAAAACACATTATTCCGTTGCAGAGTAACTGGGACTTTACAAAACTCAGAAGACTTTGCTGAGGCGTTTAAATGTCCCCAGAAGAGCTACATGAACCCTCAGCGTAGATGTAGAGTATGGTGAAAAGGAGAAGAAAAACAGCACTCTGGGATCAGACGAAACATCTGAGCCAATGTTTGTTAAGTTTTGCTTTGAGCTTAAACATTTCTTACTTCAATATAATCAAATAACAGTTGTTACTTAAGTATCCAATCACGCGACACACTCTTCGAGAAAGTGTCATATTGCCCTGGGCCCAGTTGCTCAATCAAGATTAGTCGCTAGTAGCAGATTAAGTCCCTAATCCAGGATTAGAGATAGGCCTTCAACATGGTGTGACGTCATCTAATCTAGGATTAAATGGAGATAGACCTTCAACATGGAGTGACGTCATCTAATCTAGGATTAAATGGAGATAGACCTTCAGCATGGATTGACGTCATCTAATCTAGGAATAAATGGAGATAGACCTTCAACACGGGTGACGTCATCTAATCTAGGATTAAATGGAGATAGACCTTCAACACGGAGTGACGTCATCTAATCTAGGATTAAATGGAGATAGACCTTCAGCATGGATTGACGTCATCTAATCTAGGATTAAATTGAGATAGACCTTCAACACGGAGTGACGTCATCTAATCTAGGATTAAATGGAGATAGACCTTCAAAATGGAGTGACGTCATCTAATCTAGGATTAACTTTAATAGTGCTTTGAACAACTGGCCCCTGGTGCTCTGCTGTGGAGTCTGGCTCCGAACATTTGTAAACCTTTGTTTTATAGTAGCATGGTTTGTCCAGAGCTTGAATTGTCTATTGTCTTTGCATTATTTATTGCTAATGAAACTGTGGGTGATTTCTTAAGTGAAATAACATGTAACACCAACCAAACACAAATATATCAGTCCACGGAAGGTAATGGGCGTCGTTTAATAAAATTCAGCTTTTCTACAACGAAATATCTCAGACTATTTAAACAAATACTGGCTAATGCGGTATTGATCTGGTAATCTGTACAAACATCGATTGGCTGCCCAAATGCCTATAATAAAGTCAAACAAACATCGTTTAGAACCATCGGAGCCCTGGCTAGATACTGTAATCAGACACAACTTTCGACATTTTCTGTTACAATAGGATTGATTGATTGGTGTTTTACGGCGTGCTTAAGGGTTTTCACTTATAGGACGACAGTGTATTCCAGTCATAATTGACACAAGCACAACCATAGAATGTGAAATGTTTTGATAACCTTGAAAAGCCAATGTTAAGTAAATACAGCATTACTACTCTCCAAACAAACTGTCCCTAGCCATAGGGACTTTTACAATAGGTGTGTCGGCATAGAGGAAAGTACACCTGATTAAGCTACAACTATTTAACGTTATTTTCGATATACTTTTACCGTTGTTATTTTTTCGTTCAATCATATGTTTTCAATCCGTTTAAACTCATTTCATCTTAATCTCATTACTGTATCAGGTACCGAACAGATCGTCGGGCCTTCACTGATATGGAATTGTTTTGGGGAGTGAGTTAAAGACATCAGGTCAAGGACATTGTGTTATTCCGGGTTTATATTTTTTGCAAAATTGATGCTCCATCGAAACATATGTCTTTGTTGTAACTATGCTCATATAATAGAATTGTTATGCGCATATCAAAGTGAAATTTTACCTAAATCATAATTATTCTTTACACAAATTCAATTTAAAAAGTTCTGTTGGGAAAAATGATTCCACATCAATGAAACGGTTTCCCGTTTCAATGCTGCCTCAAGACCCTTTCGAAATGAGCTCGGCATTTAACGGCAATGTGGATAAAGTCAACAGTGTTTACAGTAGGCCTATTGCAGGTTGTGGTTTCTGACCTGCGTTTGTCGGTAACTTGGAACATAATTTTGACAAAAGTTAGAATCAATACATGAATGGCAATAAAAGCTGTGAGATACTTTAAGGCATTGGAAGTTTACTACACAGTTACATGTCAGTAGCCATATCGTTCTCGTGTAGCTTTACAACTTATTCAGAACTTTTTATCAAAAGTATTTTGATATATACATTTATTACATCGACCTTCGATTGCAATAAATAAATGACATGTACGATATGCGAGAGACATTGATCTATATGTCCGGTCTGCCGATCTTCGTACATGTTATCGCGGGAGATACATAGTGTTCAAATCAAAAGTAAGAATGTTATAACTACACTCTGAGAAATACTTATTACAGGTTCAATTACCACGAAAACATTTTTTTGATATACTAAGAAAGGGAGAAATACTTGGAACAGTTCCACCAGAGCCGTGACTAAAGAACCGTAAAGGGTACCATTAGAGCCATATTTGTATATAAGAGTATATATTGGTCTGTAAATAGTCTGCTAAACATCACGATATTTTCGTTGCTGCGTTATCATCAATACCCTCGACCTTAATAGATGTACGAATATACATAAACCTCGTACATTTTGTTCACCGGACGCCTATGTACCAACGTATGAACGCTAGTCCCCACACTTAAACAATCCTAGAGAAATCCACATGGCTTTAGAATAAGCAAAATTAGTTTACGAGGGCATTATGCTCTACAACCAAAACAGATGAAAAGTATGAAATCTCTGCACATCAGTTGAGTTTAAAAAATGCATATCATAATGGCGACGATTGTTTGACGTCCTAGATGACGAACACAGTCCACTCGCGAATTCCCGGAGCAGGGTCTATAAATCGACAACTTGCAATATCTGGGTATAGGCAGATTAACCTTATCGTGAAGAGACGAAGTCATTTTAACGAAGGGGCCGTATTCTGTTGTCGTGGCTGTTCCAGAGTGATGGGCATCCATGCGGACGAGGTATCCGTGTCTCAACGCGACCGTAGGCTACGTTCAAGGTAAATACCATAACGACAACTAGTCGACTTTATGTTGTCATGGTACTAGCGCTGAACGTACTCTGATAGTGTTTGAAAAACCGGCACCTAGAACTTATGGAAGGGGATCTACGCCAAACGTCTATGTATATAAGTGCGTTATGCTATACCACCTGAAGACATTCTAACCGCCTACTTACATTTAATCAGGATTGCTATATCGGCTTATTGTGTAACTCGCATTTCATTCGCCTTGACTTAGTTAGACATATGGATTTTGATAGTCGGATACTCAATTCAGACGCCAGAGGGCGCTAATGCAATGGATCGAGACAGTGACACATATTTACTTCATTGGATCATGGAGATAATGTTTTACCTGCATGATTCGATCGAGCATAAATCACTCACAAACATAGACTTTTGGCGGAGATCCCCATACATAAGAACTTAACCCTATGTCTATAGAGCTGTGAATACAGCATATTATGTGTTAATACGATATCAGTCGTCGTTTTTACGTTAGCGTAGTCTCGTATTTTGGGTGTGTCATATTACGCGGTATGAAAGACACGACAACGCGATTATCGGACACTCTCCACATGCTCGCATTTTATTTACTCGTTTTAGGTATAGTCGAGGTAGCGAGTCTGCCGTTTCTCGCGATCTTGTAATCTGATATCTCTTCATATTATGCTGTCTCTAGTATTAACGCAATTTGTTGAGTAACATTATGTAACATAATTGCATGCGATGATTGATTGCCTGATTGATTGATTGAGCGGTTTTTCGGTCGGTCGATTGATTGATTGATCGGTGTTCAAAGCCGTTTCTTATGTATATGACGGCGATGTTCTCCGATAGTAATTGCCAAATTAAGATGACCTTACAATGATAAGTACTGTCCTCCATTACCAAATAAATTTTCTGACAAAGTTCGGAGGATACCAATATCAATATGACAAACATGAAACCGGAGACACTAGCAAGCAAATCCAGGCTGCTAGAACCCGAAGCATACTTGCAATATTATATTCGATATCTCGTGTTCACGTTGCACATCTTCGACATTGAGGACAAAGGGAGACATCTGAAGAACGGTAGAATCCGCATTTCTTCGCCTTAATTAATAAATATTTCTCGCGAAAATTCGTTTTGATAACAATGCATTCTTTTCTTTTCAGCATTCTATGGTTTAATGTTTGACAAAAGCTGTATTATGATTCTAGTAAAACAATTATAATATAACTTTTTAATTCATATTATTATTCAAACATATTTTTATTGATAATACAGTGTCCAGTAAAGTCAATAAGTTAACATTATAATACTGTTGGAGCAACTCTTGAGAGTACAATCTATTGTCTTCAAAAGTCGTATACTTGACGCCCAGCCAATACGGGTATTTTTAGATATCACGTTATGACAACAGAGTGACGTCCCTTTAGGAAATAATGTTATCGCTTTACAGGTGGGCCAATCAACGATTTTCACTCCCAAAGTTATGCAGTATTGCAGTCACACCTGCTTAAAGTGTAAACGTATTTTTAAATAATTGCTAATAAAGAAATTAATCCGTCCCTGTACACGATAAGTTCGGATCATCTGGGCATGGTAATCGTTCCAAATTTGGGAAGTACGTCTTTACTGTGTGATGTTGACACAATGAGGTCTTTCTGAAACGTTATGCATAAAATTGCATGTTTTGATTCCGCATCTGTCTTAATTGTCTAGTGCCAGAATTATTTGCATTATGCTGGAATGTTTTCTTCGTCGTGAAACTTATCCGTTATGACCCATTATTCGGATCTTGTTTTTCTTAGCTTCCAAGAAAAGAGATTGCTACCACCACCCTTCGAGTCAGGCATCGAATCAGTAAGTTCCTGTCCCTCAGCCAAACGGAATTACTCTAAATTTTAAAGGGCGCAATAATTGTGTCAACAAATCGCATATGTGCACATCAACGCTATCAGAGAACACCAAGTACATTTCTTGTCCAAGAATCTTCTTGTTCCAGATATTCCCAACATTTTGAGTGAACATGAATTATTATATTTCACATATTCATTGTCCATCAATTAACACATATTGGTGTATAATACTATCAGTGGATTATGCTTTCACAACCAACAAGAAAATGCTGAGAACAAAAACAACATTAGGTGTATCCACATATTGGTTTGATTTAACAACTCCAACTGGTGCTATTTTCCACTCCAGCCAAATTCCGTAAGCCGAGTTTTCACGTCGTGTCAATCTTGACTTATAACGGCCAAACACTAAGCTTTGTCAAGGATTTTATGGAATATGGGTTAATTATTTTCCAGTTTATTGAGAAAACAATCAGATCATCTTGTTGTAAGGCACACCCCTATCGTGTCTGTCCAATGTGACCTCCCAACGATCGGCAAAATTGGCCCCAGAAAACGATGCTATTGGTCCGAAGTATTTGGTAATATATTTCAGCAGGTCCACAGTATGAGCGCCGTTTCTATCGTCACCATAACCGACGGGAACGGACAATCTCCTGATACGCGATGGATCAACTGATGTGTTTGAACTGTCCTGGAATTCCACTGAACTGTAGGTCACGTGGTCGTTCGACATCTGTAATCGAAACAAAGATATTAGCTATTATGGAATCTTGGTATTCGATGAGCTCTGATAATTTCACTAACATTAAGGATCTCCAAGATGATGCGTGTTTACATAAGAGTTATGCTACCTCGGAATTTAATACATTTTCGTGTCTTATCGGGATGTAAGCAAATAAGTACGATAAACACACATAATTTAGCTCCAAGTAAATGTTGATAATTTGCCATTTTTGACATAGATAGGAGCTGTACAAATTCATTCATTTCCAGCAACAGTTAATAATCGATGTAGTTACAAATGTGTGTATTTGCTTGCCCGTTCGTTCATTACTTTTTTATTTATTTTTTTCACGCCTTTCTTTCCGTTTTTTCAATCATATGGCTGCGTATCAGCCCAAACTGTTAAGTAAACCACCATCGACAAACAAACAAAGACAAGCGGAACAAACACAAGACACAACTACATTAAAATAACCTTTATCCGGGCCTTATTATCGATTGTATGTAACATGCGTATAAAGTACTCACCAACAGAATTTTTGAAATTCGTATTCCTTTGCGCACGTCCAATCTCCATCTTGTTGGAAAATAATTAGCAAGAATAAGTGTGATTGGACGATTTCCTGGTGACGTAGTTGTGACATCAACATTCACAGTATAAGAGTTGTGGTGACCGTATGTACTAATCACGTGGTTTCTTGACTTTTTTTGATTGGATGATGAACAAGTATATACAGTCTGAGGTTTGTCTTCGAAGAAAGCTTCGGCCTCTGTTACGTTAGCTTCTATCTTACATCCGTATACGTCGGCTGAAAAACACGTAAACATACCATTAGTCTGTTCGTTTATATAAATAAAAGTGTTCGAAACTGAAGTATTATTTTTCTAATAATGAAATAAATTTAACTTGTCTAGTTATTCTGCAATGAATAAAATTCCATCAGCATATATTGCCGGATTATAAAACCCAGTGATACATATACTTGCCTTCCCTTGATTTTGCGATATATCTAATTTCGATAAAGTGCTATTAAAGACCGACGTGATTGTGCACGGTTGATGACGACCGTGGCTGCTTACAGAGACTTGGATTGTGAGAATATCTCATCCCTCCTTAACATATTTAAAAATCTAATAAGTGTTTTTCTTGTTTTGGGTTCTATGTCGTACTCAAGGGTATTTCACATATGTGACGACGGAATGCCCATTAGACACTGTACCTTGATTACAAACGGTGTAAACCGGGAGGTACCCTCGTAAAAACCACCCACGCGATTATCGGAACCATATAGTTTGACTCACTCATATGCCTGATGGTCAACAGACTGACTCGAACCCTTGGAAAGAACACCGAAGAAGGATTAGTAGGCAGACACGTTAACCACTAAGCCACGGCCGCGGGCTCTAATACGATTAGCTGAATATAAATCTCCCATGGTTTTTTTAGATGGGTAATCCATCGAACAGCATCAGAAGTTGGCTTGCCTTGATACCACACCCGGTCTGTCAGGGATACAAATGGACCGTATCGAGGTTATGGTGACCAAGTCAATTTAGGGGTACCTCTCGTTAAAAGAGTTTATTTAGCCATAATGTGAACAATTTTGTATTAATAATAATTTAATCAACGATACTCGCTGCACTGACGAACACACATACGACATTCCAGCGTCGACATGTAGAGCGAGAATAAACGTTTTTTCAGTAATGATCTAAATAATTTCCGTTACAATAATAATGAAATAAACGACATTTGTTACACTGAGTAAGTAGTACACAACAAACATACGATACGCAAGCGTCGCCATGTGGTATGACAAAAAAAAAGAGAGAATAAAAGTTTATTCAGTCATAACCTAAATAATTTCCGTTAAAATAATAATTGGAATAAACAACATAAGCTAAACTGAGTGGCATACAAACGCACACAAGACACGCCAGGATCGCCTCGTGGAAATGTCCTATGGGACGAGAATAGCTATGGATAAAATCTCATGACACCGCGAAGTGACGGGATTGGGTTGTCTTGGCGTGATCTTGTTGATTAACAGAGCATTATCTTGATTACCATATCCCCACTGAAACTTACGTAAACATGAAAGGCGGTTGTAAAACTCTCCTGCACACTGACAGTATCCCGAGATGCATTGGGACCGGAAACGGAACGCAGAGTACGTCCAACAAGTACCAACACAGGGTGAACGAGTGTCATCTGAACAAAATAATAATCAATACAATTATATCAAAGACAAAGGTTTACGGTTGGTAAGAATATCAAAACAGGTTATCCACTAAATAGAGGCCTTACACATCATGAAATATATGCCAACGAAAAATATGCATGTTGTCAATACTGTGAAGTTTGCACTTGTTTTAAAGTATCGGTCACGTTTACAATATATATTTTACTCTATCGATTGTTTATTTTGATCAAAAAAAGACAATATGAATTGAATAAATCGTACATTTTATTCAAATATGTTGATCTAGTTAAGTGGCATCTATCGCTGAACACATTGTTTGCTAGCTTGTTTCAATGATGTTCAAAATAAAGCTTTGAATTTTGTAGAAGTATGTACTTGATTTTTCTGGATACAATCTGCTAGCTTATAAACAAAAAAAGGAATAAAACTCACCCCGAGTTGGCTGAAAAGTTGATATCTTTTTGAAATTGTATTCTGAAAAACTTGCCCGGTAGCTCTCTGCTTCTAAAGTTTCAAGTGGCTGAAATGTGATTTTAAAAAAAGTCTATCAGTAATTCTTTCAAAAAATATATTTCCCATACTGCATCGTTGACTGAAACAATTTTGTGTTTATTTGATTGGCCTTTAAAATATTTCAATTACCGGGAAGTAGTGGAAAAACGCACCGGGATTATTATTTACGAAAATAAAGCCCAATATGGGCACTTCTCGAAGAAAATGTTTTTTATACTAGGTAAGGGTCGAAAAGTGGCCGCCGTTCTGTAAGCGATACATTAAAGGGGGTTCGACAGTCCAAACCAGCCCAACCAACGGAGCCACGACACAGATGGCAAGACAATTACAATTATACCACAACGTGACAGTACGCCAACAAAGTCAAACGCCTTTGTAGAAAACAGCCGGCGCCGATTCCACAAAAGTAATTTCTAAATTACGCCAATGTTCTGACGACGTATTTACATATTTATATTATTCTTACTGCTAATTTGTTTTCGGGGATGGCCTAACAGGAAGAAGCATACAATCTCCAAATATTACATTGTAAAATTTAACAATAAGCAATTTAATAACATCTTAAATTTTCAAAAATTATTTTGTTGAACCAAGCCCAGAAGTCAGCCAACGAAGCTACCAGGAGAAGGCTGTGCTCAGAAATAGAATATATTAACATTAGTTTTTAGATGAAACAAACCTTATCCCTCGTGTCAAACAAAGAAATAAAAAGCAATTATTTCCACAGTAAATGTCAATTTTAATTCCTATTACAGACCTAGGAATTTGTCATTTATCCACTATTTGTTCTAAGTGTGTACTGTTTCTCCATCGTCCTATAACTGCGTGGATAAATTTGCCGTATTTATATGTGTACGGTTTGAGTTGGGATGTCGTTCTTATCAAGCTAAACCGTACCCTCACAATATATTTGCATGGTAAACTGTTTAAACTTGATCACTTGTCCGGCACATTGTCTACCTTAACTCCATTAAACCCAAGAAGTGTTCGACCATCTAGCAATACGACGGACACATCTATATTGATGCCCTCCTGATTCTTGACATGTTAATGTTACTTAAATCCTAAATGATTAAACATTCACAAATTATTTACTGAGGTCAACTATGTACCGTGTATTTATAGTTTTACTCAAACGATGTACCAATGGAAGTTTCGTCTCACATTTTTGCTACTGACTTTATGTTTAATTAATTTTATCGTTATAAATGATGATATCAATGTTATAATAAATTGGGCAGCCAAATCTTCCATAAAAACTAACACTTAATTTTAGACAAATAAATTAAGTACCCAATAAGGCTGTCAAGTCTAATATACTGACGTTCACTGAATTACATTTTCGTGTTACCTAAATGATATATTATTAGGTAACATTACCTTATAAGATAATGTATTAATGTTCACTAGATCTAATACATTTTAGTCTATCGTCCAACGTAACCGGAATATTTCGCAGATTCTAGACATTTTCGTGGTACCTTGATGGTAAACTTTATAAGGTAGTCACATATTATATATTGACGTTCTCTACATCTTAGGCATTTTAGTCTAACGTTGATGATATACATACACATTTTATTGATGTTCACAAGATTTTAGACATGTTCGCGTTACATGAATTATATACCTTATAACGTAGTATCATCTTATATATTGCTGTTCGCTAGATCCAAGACATTTAAGTATAACGTGAATGACACACCCATACATTCTGTTGATGTTTACTAGATTCTTAACATTTTCGTTTTACCTGAATGGTATAATTAATGAACTCTACACATTCTATAGTGATATTCACTAGACGCACAACATGTATATATATTGACGTTCATAAGACATGTACGTGTTGCCTGAATGTTATACTCAATAAGGCAGTAGCATCTTATACATTGACGTTCATAAGACATTTACGTGTTGCCTGAATGTTATACTCAATAAGGCAGTAACATCTTATATATTGACGTTCATAAGACATTTACGTGTTGCCTGAATGATATACTCAATAAGGCAGTAACATCTTATATATTGACGTTCATAAGACATTTACGTGTTGCCTGAATGATATACTCAATAAGGCAGTAACATCTTATATATTGACGTTCATAAGACATTTACGTGTTGCCTGAATGATATACTCAA
>JAQQZZ010157742.1:0-12216 GCA_030265115.1 Mopalia vespertina | reverse complement strand
TATAATTTCGCATAACTCTCGGCTCCAGACAAACTTACGATAAAATCTTTTCCGAAGATTTCAGCACACGCGTATGACCTTATAGCTAACGATATAATTTAAAGGTTAACTATATATTAAAGATCTAACCATGAAGTTCATTCATGTATTTAGGCTATATCTATGGCGTCGAGGTCAAATTGATTGATTTGCCCAACCTGATTATGAAAGAATTAGTGTCAGTAGAATAAAACGCGTACTGATTAAAATTCCAGAAACGAATATCATGCCATGCCATGCCAGGCGTTTGTTCGAAAGTCCGTGACCATACAAACATGTCTAGTTTAGTTTGTATGTATGGGTATTGGTACAATCGCAGTATTGTTACATATTGCCTACCTCTGCGCACAACTCCGATTGCACCAAACAACTCCGGTTTTTTTTATGCCGTGCTGTAAGTTATTTCCTTGAGGTACAAAAAAGCTATTTTCACATATATGATGGCGACGTTCCCCAACGGCAAACACCCAGTTTAATGGAGCATTTACTTAAACATAAATCTCATAAGATTTTGTCCATAAAATCATTACTTTGCTGAAGTTATTTTAAGGACTTGGAAAATTACATCTGGAGGCAGATGAAAGATTTCCCAGTTTAGGAAAACCCATGGCTTTTTTTATTCAAATGTTATAATACTTTCGCAACTATTTTCTGCCAGTCCGTTCCATTGTATTTGCAATAATACAAATTCCCTAAGATACGAGCCTGCTTCATAATGAGTTTCAGGAATCAATAAATATTAAAAAAACTTCAATTATTTCATGAACCGAAGGATACTTACAGCACAAATGTCAGAACATCGACAGAATGGATTCCCTTCTATGTCAGTATCGTAACCATGGGGACATGTTAATGTACAATGAAGCAATGCTCGTTTTGAGGCCCTCCTTCGAGACAATGGGCTGTCAATATACGACAACGACACCTGAAAATAATAGAAAAACAACATGAACTGCTAGACTGACTGATTAATATATTGTTATTTGGCGTAGTACTCAAGGACGATTTATTTCTATACGACTGCAGCGCACTCCGCTCCATCAGAAAACATGCACTACACAACAAAAAGAGGATCCGCTTTCATTAAGCACGCATGCCGAAGGCCTATGTTAAACTCCCTATGAGCTATTTGATCTGGGTCCAGTTGCTCGAAATTGTATTAGTCGCTAGCACCAGATTTAATCGCTAATACAGGATTATAGATAGATCCAGGGGCCGGTTGATCAAGCAGGGACCAGTTGCTCGATGCCGTCGATGGTCTATCTCTAATTCTCTATTAGCGATTTAATCTGGTGTTAGTGACTAATACTCTTTCGAGCAACTGGTACCAAATCCCCAGAATTGTCATCAGTCTTGAAATTCGATAAGCACACTATCAACATAAATCTCTAAAATCAGGTAGCAACCTTTGCAAACGGAGATTCAAACATCCCTAGATACGTGGCATGGATGACATATGCGGGATTTTGGAAAGATACAATAACAAATTATGATATCTTTGTTATAACAAATTATGATATCTTAAAATAATGAATAAAGTGTAAAACGGTTTCCCATGCGGGCTTAAGGTTTAGCGGTCTGATAAATACTCCATGAGTAGGCCTATCTATGATAAATGTCACCATGGTATTCTATTTTGAATAAATGAAGAGAGAAAAATTTGATTTGTATATGACAATACAAAACGAAGTTTTGATATCCTTTTGAGTTGAGTTTGAATATGTTATTAAGTGCGGCAACGAGTAACAGTTTATATAATTTCCTGTTCAAAATGCACGATATGAGTCAGAGAGAGCCATCAAAATTCACATTTCGGGAATGTCAATCCACTTTTCGTTTTCGATTTCAGAGAACTGACACTTGTGATTATATAGGTATTTTGCGAGAAGCTACTTCTGCGCTGTCTAAAAACCCGAACACCGAATCTGGGTTAGTCGCACAGACCCAGAAAACACTGTGTCCTTGTGTGGGTTATAAATACAGCTGAATGTCATTATCTCTTGAAATCAACAGCCTTGTGTACGGAAGTAAGTGCCAAGCGGATATAGACACCTCGTTACAACAACACGTGCTTAAAGCCGAAGGGATTTTTAGTCAAATGCGAAACTGTTTTTAGACCGGTAAAGTCTAATGATGTACCTACGTTTCCTCCTGTATTGATTACTGAGGTGTGGAGGTTATACCAAAATATTATGCTGTCAAACGTATATATCAATGCGGACAGATAATAGTAGTAGTAAACTTATAAGTAAAATCACACAACAGGAAAATGAACGGACAAACAGACCGTATAAGATGTAAACCTCACATACGGAAGACTGTTAAGAAGAAAATCTATTAAACTAACTTCGGAACATATGCGATTACGTTTTTCATATGTTGGCAATTACAACCCATTATAGGTCCAAAGTAGGTTAAATGCTCGATTACGTATAGATCATATGTAGAATGGGCCTGATTACATACTGGATAGATTGAAATGATTGCGTCTAATCAGGTCAAACTTGCAACAACAATAAATTGGGCCACGTGGAATATTCCTAAAATAGCCGCTCGAGGCTAACTTTTTTTTACACCGACCGAGTTTAGCACTACGGTATGTCTATGCCGTAACACACTGTATTATGCCTATAGTGCTGGCAAACTATAGAGCCGAAATAGCGGATAAAAATGAGAAGGCACTATATTTAGGTTATGATTTTGCAGTTACTCTTCTCTTGGGTTCGTCTGCTATTTGTTGATTATATATATGCAATTCAACAAGATACGTATTCGCATCTCTTATTCGTCAATAATAATCCTTGTGTTGGTCGAAACTCCTCGAAGCTTACACTGTTGGTAAATCTGGCCCGTTTTATTATTTCATCACGGGAAAAATCAGGCATTCAGTATATATGTAACTCAAGACTACATACTGATTTCGTCAACAGGCTTTTCCTCTTCGGTAAAACTTTCCGCGTACCTTACTGCGGCATACCATGACACATACATAATTAATACCTAGCAAATGTAAACAGTGAATCATATGATACGTAACGTATATTTACACACATAGGCCTACGTTTAGCGAAACATGAATGAATCATCAACGAAGAGCTTGAAGGTTTATTAATATTTAGATCATATAATCCACATAATCACAGTTAGTTGAAGGCCTCGACATTTGTCGCCGAAGGTTCGTATCAACATTAGCAAAATTATGTAAATATCGACTGGGCTTTATGTTTAAATGATAAATTATTAAACAATTATTTAAATATTTTACTACTTAAATATAAAGTTTACTCACGATTTGAGACAAAGCTAGTAGAATGTAACCACAAACGCTGAAATACAGCGTAATATCCATTTCTTTTTTTTAAAAGTCGTATACACAATTTGACTCAAGCCTGGGTAACTTCACGTGGTGTTTCCCGTATAGCAAGCAAGTTATGTTATTCACACTGTAAGATGATGGTAGAATTTGTAACGTTCTCTCTTCTTTGTCCAATGACCAACTGACAATCGCCGCTCAGCCCTCGGGTTATATAGTAACCGATTACGTTCTTTAAACTCTGGAATGTTCGTGTTCCGATGGAATGTTGAGGTTCCAGGATGTGTGGAATTATAGTAAATAAAACTATGTCGAATATCTTTACTTCAGTCCAATTGCGCATGCTTGCTTGCACGTGACCATCGTAATAAGAAGATTATGTCCTTTTATGAAAGAAAGTAGCCGCCCACTTGCACTCAGCATCCAATCGATGATGCAGCATCAAACATGACAGCTCACCAATCAAATAGCTCCCCCATTCAGCGATGTAAGTGTGTCAAGTTGTTGACAGCAATACGAATATCTTCTACAGCTGTAGATACAAATGAGTGGGCAGTGACTATTTGGGCTACGAAACCCTCTCAATTTTCACGGACTGCTTACAAGACTAACAGCCTATTTATAGATACTAAACGTCGGCCCTAAGTGAGTTTCCAGGTGTTTTTCATAAAGCGATCGTCAGTTCATACAACTTAAGTTACTTTTAACACTTGTTTGCCTATATTATGAAAGTAAACTCAATTTATGTATGAAATATAACCAACAGACCCGTACACGGATAGTTTTTAAAACCGGTATATATATAAATATTAGTCCAGCATTTTCTACATATATAATTTTAGCACGTATTCATCATAGTCGTTTACTAAAAATGATAAATGCTAATGTAGCTTTGCCTTTTTCATCGCATATTTTACTCGGCTCACTTTACTATGAAGCAACCATATTAATATTTGTCACACGATACATCTTTGTTATTTATACAATTTCTAAATGTTATAACCCACTGGTCATCTAAAATATTTCTAAATGTTATAACCCACTGGTCATCTAAAATATTTCTAAATGTTATAACCCACTGGTCATCTATACTATTTCTAAATGTTATAATCCACTGGTCATCTATACTATTTCTAAATGTTGTAACCCACTGGTCATCTAAAATATTTCTAAATGTTATAACCCACTGGTCATCTATACTATTTGTAAATGTTGTAACCCACTGGTCATCTATACTATTTCTAAATGTTATAATCCACTCGTCATCTAAACTATTTGTAAATGTTGTAACCCACTGGTCATCTATACCTTTTCCAGATTTTGTTACCCACTGATCATCTAAAATATTTCCAAATGTTTTAAAGCTCTGGTCATCTAAAATATATCTAAATGTTCTAACCCACTGGTCATCTATAATATTTCCAAATGTTGTACCCACTGGCCATCTATATTATTTTCAAATGTTGTAACCCACTGGTTATCAATAATAGTTCCAGATGTTTTAGTCCACTGGTCATCAATACTATTTCCAAATGTTGTAACCAACTGGTAATGTTGTAACCCACTGGTCATCTATACTATTTCCAAATGTTGTAACCCACTGGTCATTAATAATATTTCTAAATGTTGTAACCAACTGGACATATATGATATTTCCAAATGTTTTAAAGCACTGGTCATCTGAAATATTTCCAAATGTTGTAACCCACTGGTCAATTATATTATTTCTAAGTGATGTAACCCACTGGTCATCTATACTATTTCCAAGTGTTGTAACCCACTGGTCATTTATATATTTCCCAATTTTGTAACCCACTGGTCGTTTATATATTTTCCAATGTTGTAACCCACTGGTCGATTTAATATTTTCGAAAAGTGTAACCCACTGGTCATCTGACTATATTTGTATCATGTATCCTATAGCCTTCTAGTGTCCTTCGCAGTGCACCTCCACAATATATACCAGTATATAAGCAAATTAATTTTGCTGATCTTTATATGATATCGAAGAAATACATCTAGTCGTCATTCGGTATATAGCTGTAGCTAAGTTATGACCTCATTGACCTTTTAACCTTGATCCATAAATATGTTGACTTGTTGTCGTAAATGTCTGTCAGCGCGACGACATTCATCATTTCTCGTGAAGGAAGTTTGCGCGAGTTTTATTCGTACCAAATGTAGGTCATTCAGTGGTCAAGAATGTGTAGGAGTAGTCTAAGGGGAAATATAACACTTAACATGCGTGATTTAGCATAATATTTGAAATGATTAACATTTTTGGGCCTTGACTGTTAGGAGGCTACTCATTTTGAAATGATTAACATAGCTTGCTACACGGCTAAATATCCCATTCAATAGGCTTAATTTAGGACATATTGTATATAATAATGACCCAGAGAAAAGTTTATCTGTTGAGGCCGGGGGATATTATAATAACACAGAGATGGAAAGTTCAATGTATTATTATTGTATTGAACGGTCTGCAAATTTGGAGGGTCAATTGTAAAATGCAAGGAAACCTTTGGCTACAATTTATGGGGTTGGCGGTTCCTGCTGCTCTGTGCCCATGTAGTTACTGGAAAGACGATTAGTTGCTAACACCAAATTAGAAATAGACCTCCAACAAGGCGTGACGTCATCGGATTAAATCTAATAGCGCTTCGAGCAACCGGCCCCTGGTGCTTTCATAGCCAAGGACAACATAAAGCCGGTCTGTTTGTTTCGTTTCTGTCTTCGCGTCTTGTCTCTGTCTTTACTTGCCAGTGGCGTCTAGCCGCCTTGTTTCATCATTCACCAATTGTTCTGACATATCGGTGAAATAAGTACGTACCCCAATCCATCCATCCATCCATCCATCCATCCATCCATCCATCCATCCACCAATCAACCAATCAATCAACCAATCAAACTATCAATCCATCCATCCATCCATCCATCCATCCATCCATCCATCCATCCATCCATCCATCCATCCAATCAATCAATCAACCAATCAATCAATCAATCAATCCATCCATCCATCCATCCATCCATCCATCCATCCATCCATCCATCCATCCATCCATCCATCCATCCATCCATCCATCAATCTATCAATCAAACTATCAATCAAACTATCAATCAAACACAACAATCTACTTTATTAAATGATAAATTAATTATTTTTTATTCACAAGTGTTCCTAATATAAAGTCGTTAACATTTGAAGAAAAGAGCTAGCTACATATGCATTAAGAACATATTGCATTGCATGTATAAGTGAAAAGGAAGGAATTAAAAATTTCGAATTAGAGAGAAAATATACACAAAGTTGGAGACAGCGACAATGAGATATAGTTGTAGCGTAATGTATGAAGTAAAAAATATAACCGGGGAAAAAAGTTGTTTGGCGGGGTTGTACTATATCCCGAAAAAGATAAACATATACACTTTTATTTACACTGGCGCAGGGAATAATAAAAACTGATGCAACATCTCATGTTCTAGATTCTAGATGCACTCCCAGAAGAGTTTTTGAATACATCTTAATCTCCAGTTGTTATGGGTAACGTACAGATATCTCGAGAGAAGGTATTTCACAACTTTTCATTTAAAACGCTTCGCCGTTTGCTTTTTGTCCATGCGCATTCGAATTCCCCGTTCTTAAGCATAGACTCACTCTGCAATCATCTCTGTTGGGCCTTGGCAGTAGGCCTACTTGTGTTCACCTGACATTTGGGCAAAAACGGATTTACGCTTTTTTTTAAAAATAATGGTTTAAAAACAGTTTAAAACGGTTATTATCTGTTTGGTCAACACATCTGATGCTGAGCCCATCAAGCTTACAAGTAGCTACTGAGTTTGAGCGCTTCTAATCGTGTAATTGCCCTACAGTTGAATTTGAAGTAGCTCTAAATCGTGAATAAGTTGTATAACGAGAAATTAATCTCCGTCCAGCTAGTAGATCATGGCGAGTTGTAAGCATAAATCTTAGTTTACTACATATATATATCGAAAGCGAGGCTATTTGCATAATGGTACCTTTACCCAAGACCATATTCACGGAACATTTCGTTTGTGAAGAAGGAATATGGCGGCATGACAACATGTACTTGGACCGGGATGTTACATTTTTTTTTAAACGCGGCTTCTGGACGATTTAAGATCGCTATTGACAAACTGTAAATGTATCACAGCGTTCAGAGTACAAAACATTATTGGACAGTAGTTAATTAAACACATAAAAGTCGGTAAGTGTAAAAACTTACCGACTTTATACGGTTATGAGCGCTCAAACCCTGTATGTTTAGATAAGGCTACATGATATGATAGACGATCAGAGTTACAGAACTCTGTATCTAACAAGAGAGAGATTATTCCCGCGTGCGCGACGAGCAAACATGGTAGGCTTTCGAAATCTTCGCAGGACTTACGAGGGAAGATCGATTGACGTCTTACGAGTAAATATCCACGAGAAAGTATATCCGAAATGACTGCTACCGAAGTGTAATTTTCTCAAGGACCTGCAGATAGAATTTTGAGCCTGAAAACTGCCTAGTAACGGGATTCAAGTGGATGACGGTTGTGTGGATCCAGGTAGCGTCATTATAAAGCACATGCTATACTAGGATGACGTTGATACTTGCCATGGCTTAGCCTATAAACGCCAACAATAAAACGGGAAAGGTGATCGACGTTATTTAAGACTATAGGTGAGACTGACTTACATGCTAACTCTCTTACTCTATGAAACTGGACCCGTCAAAGTTTTTCCTCTTTGCTCACGTGAAAGCGTTCTACAGTAAAGCAGAGGACTGACCGTCACGTGATAGAGTTCTCTAGTAAAGCAGCATTTGGTTAAAACCGGAAGCGGGATTACCTCCATGCCTTACGTACAGCTCGCTTGGTCATAAACCTAGTGCCATTTTGAATGGAGTGATATCCGCTAAATTGTGCGGTCGTTGCAAGACAAATTACAGCTGTAAAAATACACCGGGACTATGCTTTGATGTCATTCAGCTGTACATCAACCCAATTCCCTTTTTAAAGATACCAGTCACCCAAATAAAACAAACAAACAAATTATAAAGATACTAACAAGTTTAATCATTTTTAAATGAATAAAATTGTTGAATTTTATGTTGACCTACACAACCCGTTTTCAAATTGTTATGCACTTTTGGCTTATTGTCAAGAGAGAGCACCTTCGTCACTTCCTGGTAAGACAGTAATGGTGCGTGTTTATGCCAATGTTCCCAGTCTGCGTTAAAAAGCTAGATGGTACTTGATGGTTGCAAAATGCGGACAGATGACACTGGTTGTTATTATGAGTAACAAATATTTCTCCCTTTTAGACACTGGCCAACCATATTCTGTTCCTACATGGCACAAACCTGAAACAAGTTGGTAATGTTCGCAAAAGTTCAGAAAGAAATCTTTGGTCCAATAATATGGATCGCTTGCAGGTTGAGAGCCGCCATTGGCGAATGCGCAGCAAAACTTGCCACAGAAAGTAGATGGAGTTTTGTGTTATTCTGACCGTAGACTGTTTTGCCTGTAAGCGCAAATTAACGAGGCCCGCAATCGTGGCTTAGTGCTTTCCTACTTATTATTATTTGATGTAGTGTCCAAGGGTTCGAGTCGACCGTCAGGTATATGAGGGAGTCACACGATGTGGTTCCGGCAATCACGGGTCGGATTTTACGAGATTTACTGTCGGTTTTCCACCGTATTTAAGCAAGTGTCAAATGAACAGTCCCTCGTCTTGTAAGTGAAATACCCTTAAGTACAACGTTAAACCCTAATCAAACAAACCACGTTAACGAAAATATTGTTACGGATCCCGTTCTTAACGAGCGGGTGGTTGGTGGGAGCTTTCTGTAGCCCTAGTGCTTTCTCAGCTAAAGGGGAATAGGAAGCTGATATGTTTGTGATGTCCTGTGAGTGTCCTGTATTTGTCATGTGATGTTTTTGTTTGTTGTCAGTGGTGTCGGGGTGGTCCTTCATCCGTTGGGCTGGCACGCCGTCATGTGAGTGACATAACCTAAATTAAGGCATAAATCAAAACCCTTTCTTAGCCACACACACACACAACTTTTTTCTTTTTGTTTCTTAGACTGTTTGTTTGCCTGGTTGTCCATTTTTACACTCTTACTTATTTCAACACGGTGGAAAACCGATAGGAAATCTCGCAAAATCCACCCCCACGACTGCTGGAGCCACATCGTGAGCCCCTTGGGGAAATATAAAAACAGTTTACTCATAGCTCAGACTTAAAACCGAAATTTAGTGATTTGACCATCACCACTATATTTAGAATATTTTCAGCAATCGAGGGGTTCAGGATATCCCTGAAAAGAAAAGCAATCGACACACTAGGTCAATGTAGGATACCATCATACCCCTGAAACGAAAATCAGCCAACACACTATAGGTCAATATAGGATATCCATGAACAGGAAAGCCGCCAACACATTAGGCCAATGCAAAATACCCCTGGAAAGGAAAACAGGCAACACACTAGATCAATGTAGGATACCATCATACCCCTGAAAAGAAAATCAGCCAACACACTAGGTCAATGTAGGATACCATCATACCCCTGGAAAGAAAAACAGACAAAACACTAGATCAATGTGGGATATCCATGAACAGGAAAGCAGCCGACACAAAAGGTCAATGTAGGATACCATCATATCCCTGAAAAGAAAATCAGTCAACACACTATGATTCCCTGCAAAGAAAAGAAACCAACACACTAGATCGTTGTATAGTACCCAGGAGAAAAAAGAAGCCAACACAATGTATCAATGTAGTCACACAGTCAACGTAGGATACCATGAAAAGAATAGCAGCCATCACACTCGATCAATATAGGATACCCCTGAAAAAAGCAGCTTACTCAGTCAATGTGGGATAGCACTGAAAAGAAAAGCAACCAACACACTCGATCAATGTAGGAAACCCCTACAAAAAGAAAAACAGCCAACACACAGTCAATGTGGGATATCCCTGAACAAAAAATCAGCCAACACACTAGGTCAAGGTATGATACCCCTGAAAAGAACAGCAGCCAACACACTAGGTCAATGTAGGATTTTGTAGTCTTGTTTCAACACCAGATTAATTGGTTTGATCGTTTAATTAGAGTTTAATGGTTGTTTCAGTCAACAATGAATAAATGTGTCAACAGGTTTCATCAATTTTAAATTTTTGAGTACTGGGCCTGAAACGAGTATTTTCTGAAATCGTGTTGATTATTTTCACTAAATAAAACAAGAATTAAAACAAAAAAGTGAGCCTTTACAGTTTTTTAGCTTGAATTGAAGCCATCTGTGTGGATGGAAGTCCACCTGCAGTTAAGAGTGAATGTGTCTTCATAAAGATAGACTTTACAGTTGTTTCGAGTTCTGATCCTGAAACTGAAGGCATTTTCTGTTCGATTAAGTCCTACTTTGTAGTCATAGAAATTTAAATTTCTGTACTATTATGAATCCATAATAGTTAAAGGCATAACTAAGAGCATTGATCAAATGTTTGTGCCAAATATCATATTACTAGGCAGCTCCTTACACAGGATCATAACAGGGCACATCATCACACCTGAGAAATAATAGGGTACAGGGTCAGTGCATGGGTCACACACGAGAAATAATATGGTAGAGGGTCATACTTGTGAAATAATATGGCACATGGTCACACTCGAGAAATAATATGGTACAGCATCACACTGGATAAATAATGCGACACAGGGTGACATTACTCTCGAGAAATAATGGGACACATGGTCACAGTAGATAAATAATACGATATGGGTCACACTGGGGAAATAATATGGCACAGGGTCACACTGGGGAAATAATCAGACACAGGGTCACACTCGAAAAATAATGGGACAGGGTCACACTCGGAAATTAATATGGCACAGGCCACACTGGGGAAAAAATAGAACACAGGGTCACACTGAATAAATAATGGGGCACAAGGTGACGTCAATCTCGAGAAATAGTGGGACACAGGGTGTCAGGGTCACACTCGAGAAATAATACGACACTAGGTCACATTTAAGACACACTATGGTACTTGTTCCCACTTTAGATATAATGTAGGCCAGGGTCACACTTAAGACATAATACGGTATGGGTTACACTCAAGAACTACTATGGCACAGGGACACAACGGATAAATAATAGGACACAGGTCACACTCGAGAAATAATGAGGCACAAGGGGATGTCACTCTGGAAAAATAATGACACAGGTCACACTTGAAATATAAAATGACACAGGGTCACACTCGAGAAATACTATGGCACATGGTCCCACCTTAGATATAATAAAGGTCAGGCCGGGGTCACACTGGAGAAATGATATGGTACAGGGTCACACTCGAGAAATAATATGGTACAGGGTCACACTCGAGAAATGATATGGCACAGGATCACACTCGAGAAATAAAATGCGGTACAGGGTCACACTTGAGAAATACTATGGCACAGGGTCCCACTTTAGATATAATGTAGGTCAGGGTCACACTCAAGAAATAATATGGCACAGGGTCATACTCGAGAAATAATATGGTACAGGGTCACACTCGAAAAATACTATGGTACAGGGTCACACTCGAGAAATAATATGGTACAAGGTCACACTCGAGAAATACAAGGTACATGGTCACACAAAAAAAATAATATGATACAGGGTCACACTTTAGGAATAAGTTGGTACAGGGTCACACTCGAGAAATACTATGGTACAGGGTCACACTCGAGAAATACTATGGTACAGGGTCACACTCGAGAAATAATATGGTACAGGGTCACACTCGAGAAATACTATGGTACAGGGTCACACTCGAGAAATAATATGGTACAGGGTCACACT
>JAQQZZ010157731.1:0-12218 GCA_030265115.1 Mopalia vespertina | reverse complement strand
CCCCCCCCCCCCCCCCCCCCCCCCCCCCCCTCTCTTTCGCTGAAGAGGTAGTAGGACCTACTACTTTATGTAATTATAAAATACGTCCTTTACATTTTAATCTTTTCTGAACTTTTATCAATATCTGTCAGTAAGGGTTTCTTAAGTTATATCAATTTCGTCTTGAGGTCTTCAATAGAATTGTAATATGAATTCTTAATGACAGTTTAAAATATTCTACCCCTCTCAAATTGTATGTCAATATGTTTGAAACAATTTTTATTCAATTATAGATCTGTTAACATCAATATTCCAGTTGATATTGTGCCTAGGCGTTCTAAAACAAACTCTACAATTTGTTTTATGTGGCTTTATGACCTACTTTAAGATTAATAATAAACTTAAGACAGTTAGACATGTGTTACGAAGTCATTTGATAGTTTGTCAAGCTGCAATTTGTAGTCAATTTTATCATATACATTTTCAGTATCATTTAGATTGTTATACAACACTGAGGATTCCATCTCAGTTTCATTTTCAATTTGTGACCCATTATCAGTACTGTGTGCCGAACTCTGACAACAAGTCAGCATCAAATCACTGTGCTTGAATAACAAAAGTCAAAACCACAAGTCAATGAAAATATTGCTTCCAGACTACGTATGTACTGTATGTGAGAGTACAGTCTGCGGAAATTTTGCGTTTGGCCTACCCTACTATCCTGATAGTCAACAGTTTCAATATTTTGATGATGCCACCAAAAGTTGCAATTATATTAACATGTAGCCAAATATCACACCAATCTTCTCTATAGGTCAGTGGTTATGTTCACATAAAAATCCTGCTGAACTCTTGTCTACAAAAAGTTATTTGAATAAATTTTTTGAATCTCAAATGTGTCTTATACCTAGGCTAGTTAATTTACATACACCTCAATTTACATGAGAATCCCCCCCTCCCCAATAAATTTGTATTGGATGCATTTTTATTGAAGTGATAACCGAGTTTGTTAATGGAATGTACTCTGCATGGACGCCGGTAACGCCGTGAGTCCCCCGCGGGTAGATTTTAGGACCAATGCTTTTGGTCATTTTTATCAACGATTTACCAAAATGTGATGAAATTCGAGTTGTCTTTCTATGCTGATAACTGTAAAAAAAAGATTTAAATCTGTATCTGCTTTTAAAGATTGTAAAATGGTCCAAGTCAACTGGGGGCTAATAAGAAACATTGATAAATGTGTTCATGCAAATTTTACGAGCAAGACAATTACTTATGATATAATATTTGATTATGAATTAGACCAAATTGTTTTAAAAGTGAGGAAAGGTGTAAAGGATATAGGTGTCATTTTATCAAGGAACTGTAGTGTTAACAAACAAGTAGAACATATTGTTGGGACTATATGATTTTAAAAATACACATGCTACTAACTTTTTATACATTTTTATACATTTCTTTGGTATGCCGCAAATTAGAATACTGTACATAATGAAAATTTGTCTGTTCATCAACAGTCATTATCAGATAGACTTGAATCAATCCAACGGACGTTTTTTTATTCACATTTTACTTTTATAAATAGGTTTAAATATAATGATGCAACCGATTTAATCTACCGTACCTTGAAACAGAAGAAAATACTTCAATTTGGTGCTTTTAAACAAAGTTCCTAACTCGTTTTTTATTTGTAAATACTTGACAAAACAGATATTTTACTATGTCCCATGTAGATTTTTCATACAAAACAAACTCATTTTCCCTCTAATAAGCCGTCTCTACAGTAAATCCCCGTACACTATGAGTTGTATCGTAGCGAATTTCCACAATTGCCGGTCACTGCTGCTAAATAATGCATTATCCCGTCAGCGCAAACGGCGTATCGATGTTTACAGTTGCGAGTACATTCAAGGGAATTCATCCCAAAATATTGCACCCAATATTGAATAGTATTTGTCCCAGCAAATACATACAAAGCTTGGAATAAATTCAAATGAGGCATACTATATAGTATTAATCTTGACTTTCTATGTAAGCCGTTATATTTCAATTGTCTGTTAAACTCTGGTTTTCAGAGGCAATTCTCACTGGTTAGGTAGGTTTGATATTGTCTGAAGCCAGCTGTGCTCACCAATAAAACTTGTATACGGTATCTTCACTATCTGGCAGGAAGCCTGCTAAATTATCAACCCTCCATTTTATTGTTACAAACAATGATTGAGACGTTCTCGAATGAAACTGTTCCTTGCTGTTCAGAAAGTAATTCGTTTTACCATTCAAATTGTTTCTTGACAAACAGCTGGTGTCGTTTATGATACGGAAAAATATTGAAGGAACCGCAACAAACCTCTGCTCTCGTTTATTGTGTCGTAACGTTATCATTATTTATGTATCTCAATCATCTGTTCTGAATGAATGAAAACGAATAAAAATGCCCCTAAAATATTAAAACGCACATACATTGTATTGATTTAAATCTGTAAACGAATTGTAACACAGAAACATTCAATTTATTCATAACGATAACAATAGCGTGATTACTGATAAGACTACTTTGATATAGTAAATTGATAGTTCTTCCCTGGATGAAAAATAATACATTTCTGTATATGAATTGGTTGTTTTAAAAAATCAAATATTTTTCTGCAGTGGCGTTCTATTTAGTTCGGTGCCTAGATGAAATATATCGCGGAAAGAACAGCGCATTTCACACACAGACCAGTCAATACAAGAGTTTACCACAATAATAATGGGGATTTCACTGCGGATAGCTGTTGGTTTTGTCGCAAGTTTAGTCTGCGTTATGCTGTGCGGAATAGGGATGTCTTTCAACGTTTACGCTGTGGCGCTTAAGGAAATTTTCAATTTAACACAAACACAAGGTATACTTTTATATATTCAAAGGTCTATTTTTAGACATATTGTCTAACACGAACAGTTTTCTTACTCGATATTTAAAAAAATATTATGTTGAAAGTTAAACTTCAACGTCGTTAACTTTAATTACACAGACGTGTTATACACGAAACTACGTAGACGAAGGTGTTGGCTTTAGTTCATTTGCAATTTGAAGTAATACTTGCTACTATTTGTTTGTGTTCAGATGAGCTTCTGGGCGCATTCTCGTCTGCTGGATGGAGCGGAGTCTTCGTTGGGGCAATTGTACGCGACAGATATGGTTATATGATGTGTTACGTCGTGACGACTTTTCTGGTGACATCATGGGGTGTTTTTATGTGGATTTCAACTCTTTACCCGAATGTCTTCAGCCAGTGGATCGGGCTTATGTATTTTTTTCAATTTTGCTGCAGTAAGTATTCTCATAGATTCAAACTTACTTTGACTCGTTTGCATGTCTATAAATGATACAATTTTGATTAAGACTTGGTCAGATACTCAGTGTTTCTGTGTCTGGTCCGTCTTCGTACACTGCAAAAATAAAATTGTCGTTTTACAGCGGTAAGTGGTGTAAATTGTAACAACTATTTTTGCTGTAAAATAAATACGTATGTTTTCCATGTATATTTGTATTTACGTATTGCATGTGTGCACTGCCCTGGTGTACTATTACAGTTGGGGATGTAAGTTGAATTAATCTTCGATATTTACAACAGTAGCCGGTGTAAAGTAATACACCTATATTTGCTGTAAAGTATTCAAAGTGATTTCCTTTGTTGATTTACATCTAACAACTGTACATTATATTCTTACGAGCACCTGTTATAATATAGACCGTGTCGCTACTCTCTTTTTGCTATACAACTATGTGTGTCATGCATGTTTGCTTCAGCTTTGAATCAATTTATATTTTGATATAAATGACTATTTTTGTTTTCTAAAGTAGTTTTGTTTTAAAAAACTGATAAAATGCCTGTTGAATTTTGCAATAGGAACAACGAAAGTCAAATTAGGATGAGAGCACATGCTTATGCTGTGGGTCGATAGAGGCAGCTTCCTAGCCCCTGGTGACCCCAGAGCTATAACAAAACAACGCTGATCGCACCGTGTGTTATTGCACTCTATATTATGCTAGTATGCGCTTCTCATTGTTAGTTGACACTGGTGTTGATGGTGGTTTCCTTCAACCATTGTCACATTGGTCTGGAACGTCATTATATGAGTGAAGTTACCGTAACTACGGTGTAAAAACCCAAACATTCATTCTTGATACTTAATTATTCTAGCTTAATTCATTTGGGTACTTTACAGTAAGTATTTGGCCGAAAAAAAATGACACGGTTTTAAACTCCATTTAAATCAATAAGTTTCTCTGTTTACTTGATAGATTGTATATACACTACTCCTAGGGGATTTAAACATCTGAAAATGGATAGAAATTATACGTGGATTCAGAGGTTAAATATTTTAAGTCCAAGTTTACAAAATAAACTGAAGTAAATTAACAGCGTGTAACTCTAAATATACAGGGTAAACTGTTTAAATATTAGCTCAAGAACATTGATTTACATTCTCTTTATTATAAATTGCCAGAATTGTATTGCAAGTCAAAGTTCAGTCTATATTCACATGAGTAAATTGTAAATCACAGCTCTAAAAGCAGCACTAAAACCACAATTCCAATGAACTACGCAGAAGACTGACCCATTCAGGCATACTCTTTAAACAGTTTAACAGAACACCTTGTATTTTACAGAAAATAAAGTAAGAAAACAAAGGAAATAGAAACTATAAGTGATTTTTTTTCAAACTGACAGAAAACAGGACGTTGCAATTAATCCCACCAACTACCATATGATTCCTCTATACATGAAGTTATAGGATCGATGAAATCCATAACTCCTACGTATTAAATAAATTTATTTTATTTTGCTGTCATCTAGTTTAGAGCTCACATTCTTAGCAATACAACAATATGTATAGGTAACCTATTGTGAAATGGATGAGTCGGATTAATTTCCGACCAAACGGTGTCTGTTGGGGTTCACGCGTCCCAGTTCAAGGAGCTTCTAGAAGGTTGCATTCCTATGGCCAGGAATTAGATTTAAAAAAAAAACAATTTATGTCGGCTAGGCGATCAATTTCGCCCATGACGATAGCAGTTACCGATCATTTTTGCATTTTCTCCAGCCCTAATTGTGATAAGGCAATCTGGATCTGTAATCTAAAAGACGTTTTAACTACACAAGGCTTTTCGGATTGATATTCGACTTCATTTGAGAGAAATTCCAAGATAAATATTGGTTTTACCGAAGATCACCATTTTACCCCAATGTAACCCCAAGGTAACCCCAATGTAAGGCAGGGAGTAACAATATAGACGTTTCAACTGTGCACAATGCTTTTCTGATTGATATTCGACTTCACTTGTGAGAAATTCCCAGAGAAATATTGGTTTAACCGAAGATCACCATTTTACACTAGTAACTTAACAAGTTAACATTCAATATCAATTAACAGTCAGTCAGTGTGTGTTTACGAAATAATTTAATGCAAATTCACAGCCGTAACTTCATTGTATTAGTACAGGGTAAAAAAGAGCTTACATATTTGCCAGCACTTTTTGTTTTAAAAATACATAAGTATTTTTAATAGTGTAGTCGCCAAGTGATGTACAAGCTTTTGTCTAATCATGTTTTGTTTCATCTTCTTTTGTTTTTCATTTGTAAAATAGTATATTTTTCTTACATTTCAAAAATTTCATCTCAATTATAGGTTATTGTATTAAAGAAAGTTTTATACTGTGTCGCCGTTTATATTTTAAAAGGTCTACTCTTTAAAACCTCAGTAATAATTTGACATAAAATTAATAATTTTTCACGTTAATTTTCATACTGTTGAACGCCACAATAGCTTTTTTTCTTTTCCAGCTGCTGGAGGGGGAATCGGTCATCAGTTATTGTCCTCCATAACAATTGAACAGTTCCCGAAGCACACGGGCAAAATCGTCGGTGTCTATGTTGCAGTGTTCGGGATTGGGAATGCATTTTATTCGGCTCTATACCAGTTCGCCTTTCAACAAGACTCGCAATTAATTGGGCTTAACTTCTTGACTTGTAGTATAATTTTTGCCATATTTGTCTGTTTGTGTGCCGTTCTTCATAGACCTCCAGAACTTGTGACATATGACCAGGAATATAGAACTCGTGACGGTTATGAACCTGTTAAGGGCGATTCAAATATAGATTGTTTTCATGACGTACAAGCCGAGGTACAGTTGAGATATTTATTTACTTCCTGGACTTTTTACGTAATGGTAATCCCAACAATTATATCCAACGCTATTATGATAACCTTTATTAACAACATTTCTGTCCTTGTGGATTCTGTTGGAATAACTGATTATTTGAATGTTATTTATCTGTTTACAGCAGCGACATCTGCGTTGAGACCTTTATTCGGGGGAATCTATGATCATTTTCAGTCACAAAAAGTTGGCGTATTCATATTGCTTTTAGGCTACATAACATTTTCTGTAGCTATGCTATTGGGTATTTTCGATTTAAATATCATCAGTGTTTACTTCATAATTGCGATATCCACTTTAGGATGTGCTGTTGATTTTGGGCTTTCGTTGTCAATGATGGCGTCTGAGTTTGGAACTCAATACTACTCAATCATAGTTGGTTCATCAGATTTAGTCATTGCTCCAGTAAGTGCGTTATATCATTTGGCTATAGGTAAGACATATGACAACGCCTTTGAAACACTACCTTTATCAGAAATGTTATGCCCCCAATGTCTTCAGTGGATGTTCATAATATTAATTATCTCATCAGTTATCAGTTCTTGTTTCCTGGTTGTATATCTTCTCGGGAAATATAAGTCTCGTTGACAGGAATCACTGTTCATGATGTCTTTGTAGTTAAGATTATTCGTTCTTATGATGGCGTGTCATTCAGTCCAATGCATAAAAAATGAACAGGACAGTATAGCCATAATTCATAAATTAAATGCACCATAGCTGCTCCCTAGCCCCGAATGGACCAGGGTGACAGGAAGGTCCCTCCAAACACCAGCTCAAACAAACTAAAGACATTTAAAAGAGGAACAGGGGCCGGTTCCACAAAGCATTTTCTATTTAAGTCAAAATACTAAATTTGATATTTTTGCCACTTGCCTGAACTTACGTTTTAAGTAATACCTGTAATTGTGACTTACTCACGTTATAATAATTATGCTAAAATATTAAATTTTAAAATTCAAAACTGAGAAATGTGAGGACCTTTTAACATTTTGACTTAAGTATAAAACTGCTTTGTGGAATCGGGCCCTGATGAGTTCAAACCTAGTGGAAAGACAACGTATGCGAAACATTGTATCCTTAAACATTAAGAACATTTATTTAGGTTTGAGAAAATATGCTAATAACGTTGCAGTTTAATGTTTAATGAACGTAAAGTTAGGCATAATTTGTTGAATTATCAGATATCTTTTTAAACCTGAGTAAAGAATATGGCCGAAGGCAAACGTGGTAACTGTATTTTTATGAATAATGATTCAGCAAAAAATTATAAGAGTAACAAGTAATGATAACATGAAACAAATCTTATATGACACAGATTGTAACATTCGTAGTATTACTTCCTGCGGGAACAACGTGTTCTATTGTAAAATCAATGAGGTGCATGATTACGTGTGGTGATCTTCATGATGTATGTTTTGTTCGATGGTGAGCTAAATCAGTTTTATGGTTTGTGTGATTATGTATAATGATTAACAGGTATATGTTAGAACAATGTTGAGCATGACTGCATAGTCAGGAACGTTATGATATTGATTAGACATAGTGATCAGCAAGCTGTCAACTGTGAATAAAATAAAATAATTTAAAATTATATAGAAACGAGCTAGTAAAATAAATCCATTTAGTATAAAATCGATAACAAACAATTAAGAATGAAGCGATATAAATGTGAATTTCACAACAAACAAGTCGTTGGGTATGTCCAATATGGACGAGTACAACAACTTTACTTTGGATCTTCTGTCAGATGACAATTTAGGTGTACTTGAGAAGTTATCTCCCATTAGGATAAGTGCAAAAGCCTTGGCTATATTGCTTGCTTGTTTGTTTCTTTGTTTTAATGGTGCAGCAGCCATACCAGGCAAATCTCAATGAGGAATCCATCATACCAAGACTGCTCTGTAACGCCGCTTAGTGTAATAAAAACGCTTAGTGTAATAATTATTGCACTAAGCGTTGCGATTGCACTGATTAGTGTTATAATGTTACACTAAGCGTTGTACCTGCACCGCTTAGTGTAATTTTATAACACTATATGTAGTAATTGCAACGCTTAGTGTAATACTTATTAAACTAATAGTTGAGATCGCAGTGCTCAAATCAGTTATGTTTGCAAATGACACGCTTAGTGTAATAAATATATTGTGGTCGAGAAACATAAAAACTTTCTATCACAATAAATAGTGTCCCTGGGAAACATGCTGATATTATTAACATGTACACGTAGACATTTCTTTTCAGTGTAGTATAAGCTGGTCGCTCGATAGAACACACTTATTCTCAGACAGGCTTGTTGTGTGGCTTTCTATGTCGGTTTTTTGGGGGTTTTTTTGGCACTATTTTCCAACTGTAGTTCGTAAATTACTGAAGCGATTTTTGCTTGGCGAAAAGGACCTCTTGTAAAATATATTTTACTCAGTATTTAATATTTGTATGGATTTTCTAATTCACTCAGATTATAAAATTGACCTGTTTTCCGCTCTACTTAACTTTGTGAAATTTAAGATAAGAATATTAATGAGAACGATGGATATAGATATGTGACCTGATTTCTTAATTGAAGTTGTCCGAATTACCAGACAATATACTGGCTTCAAAACAAGCTCATAAATCTGTCACATTTGATTAATATAAGTTGTTTATTTCTATGCTATATGATATCATGTTTTTTGTAATTTGTGAACGTAGTTTTAGTTGTTTAACAGACCAATGGTCTTAGAGGTTACAAATTCCGATCTTCTTAAAAAGACACCACAGAAGTTGTAACTAGGACTTTCTCCATAAACCACAAATGTACCTCCAGGTGACCGTTTTACGATTTAACGTAATGTTTAAATAGTGGCCTGTGATCTGCATTAGTCAGAATGGAATAGACAGAATGGAATAGACAGAATCCAGTCAGAATTAAAGGCCAAAATGCCTTTACACACAATTTAACTACAGTCTATGATATTGCAAAAGACAAACTGATGTTGTTGCGGTTCAAGTCCGAGTTTTATCTCACTAAGCGATGCGTTTGCACACAAGCAACACTTAGTGTAATAATTCTTATTTATTACACTAAGCGGCGTTATGTACACTGCTCCGACAATACTGACGCACTGATATTGTATATCGTGATACATTTTAAGCCAAACTTAGTAGTGCATATTACAGAGCAAATGCGGAGTGGGAATTCGTCACACAGAACATGCAGCACATACAGTGGTGTTGTACACATCGACCTTGTACACATAGTCATATTACTGATAAAATATTTAAACTCTTGTCCGTGAGATATCAAACTAGATATATTTTGGTGTAGGATAACTATTCCCATAATTATAAATTTGTTGAGAAATACTTTATTTAGTAACTTACGTCCGAGTTTGTAGTCCTATGTCAAGATTGCCTGCATTTATGACACCTGAAGCCAAGTGTCTGCAAGTCAACTTAGCTGTAAGCGGTAATTTATCGGAACGTTTGTTTACAAGTAAACACGTCAACAATAGACCTACGTCTGACATGAAAACTGTTACGTTAACCATAACCTGACCAAGAAAAAAGTAGTCGGTTTGAATGAAGGACGAGCCGTGGATCTGAGTTCAAGATTGCCAACTGGAATCTCTTGAATGGGATATCATTTTGTATGAAAAACTATTAATACACAAGCCTGTTTTTATACTAAGAGATCTATGGCATTTCTATATCCCATGTCGCTCTTTATTATGTACTTTTGATACCTATTCAACACTACCAAAGTTTCTTTACCTTATTGACTGGATCTGCCACCGTTCATTCTTGTTTGTAAGTAACAAACGCTATCCACTTTACAATTATTCGTACTCCCAACTTTTGCATTTTTAAGTAACAAAAAGTTTTGTTCCAAATATTTCACGGTTGAAGTTCCTTTTTTTAAAACGTAATATAGTTTTTTCTTGATAATACATGTTACGTGTTATACCCTTTCTGCTGATGTTTTACGTTTCTTTACTGCAAATTGTGTTTTATTGGGAGATGTATTACAACAAAGCAGAAATCCTTGCGTGAAATAATAAACGATACAAATGATTACATCTCATACTATAAAACGGTATATGTTAGGCATCTGTTCATCGTGACGGCTCTATTTTGTTTTCTCTATTTTAGTGAGTTCAGTGTGTCTTTGAAAATATTTATTAGTCTACAATTGGATAATAATTAAAAAGTTGCATATGTACTCACTTCGAATCTGGCATTTCAATTATCTCAAGAGCGAACTCCATCGTATCACTTCATCTAAGTTACATTGGGTCAGAGTTGAAGACAGTTAGGATAACAACGCAATAACGACCCAGTTAGCATTGGTAATCTGGCTCAGATCTGGCTTAAGCTGTTTTCGGTATGGCAGCATCTGGCAGGATAGCACCAGGTCTGATCCAGATCTGAGTTTCCTCTGCCTCTACCGAGTTTGTTTAAAACCTGTCAAGCCAGGTCTGGCAGAGACCAAGCTCGTCAATGGCATCATTATTTGTTTGTTGTTTTGATGCTTGGTCTGATCCAGATCTGAGTATCCCCTGCATCTACCAAGTTTCTTCAAGTCAAGTTTGGCAGGAACCAGGCTCATCAGTGGCATCATTATATGTTTGTTATGGTCATCCCAGATCCAGTCCAGGCCTGATTTTCCTCTGGCGTCCTTACTGCTCCGGGTGTGATGATACTGTCCAGATCTGAATTACCTTTACCATTTGTATTATCACCACAGGTCTAGTTCAGAACGTAGTTATCATTGGGGTCGCTTTCTGTTCACGATATCTTAGATCCCGCTCAGGTCTGACCAAGATCTTTTTTTTTCTTTTTTCCTGGATTGACTCTGGGGTCACTTTCTGCTAGTGTCATCATAACAAAACTGACCCAGATCTGGTGTAACTCTAGGATCACTTTATGTTTGCGATCTATCAGATCATGTAGTGTCTGATCCAGATGTGCTTTGACTCTGGGTTCACTTTCAGATGGTGCTATCACAACAGGTCTGACCCAGATCTGGGATCACTTTCTGATATGATGGATCAGGCCTGATCCAGATCGGGATTAATCCTGGGTCAGTTGTGTTATGGTAACACCAAAAGAAAGGGACTCGTCGTACTCGAGTACAGGGTTTCCACCGTAATAGGGCTAGGTGCAGTGTAAGGTGGATTCTAATCCTATACATTTCCCTCTTAAAGTTCTTTTAGACATGAGTTTCAATCCTATTGGCCTTGATGACATGGAGAATAAAACATCAGAAACTGATGACAATACATATGAAATACAACACTGGAACACCATAGATTAACATGAATCAATTTATTTTTCTCATTCAACATTCATAAATGATGTTTTTATACAAAATATTCCATCTGGCAACATATCTTTTATACATATGAATGCACGAAGTCTAGATAAGCACTATACAGAAACAGACGGTTGTTTACATGGTCTTACTCACCCATTTTCAGTAATTGGACTTTCAGAAAGTTGGATTTAAGAAGAATCTAAATTTTTATTTGACCTCCCTGGTTACACCTAATTTTCAATTCATCGTCCTAGTAGACAAGGTGGCGGTCTTGCTCTTTACATTGATAGTGATATTAAAGCATGTAGTATTAGGAATGATTTGAGTTATGTTGCTGACTTTGGGTGCTATGAGAGTATATTTGTCGAACCTGAAATTTGTGATATAAAATATATTATAGGCATTATATATCGACCTCCTGGGAGAGACATTAATGAATTTAATGACAATCTATGAGCTATGTTGGATAGCTGTAATAAGAAAATTAAAAGTGTATAATAAAGGGGGATTTTAATAGACCTTTTTAAAACTGATACTCACCATCCAACAAGGACATACTTTGAAATTCTTAAATCTCACTACTTTTTCTCACAAATTACAAAGCCATCTAGAGTTCAGTCCACATCAGATACCCTCATTGAAAACATCTTCACAAACTGGCATTCAAATCACCTACTTTCTGGGATAATTCTCACAGAAATCACAGATCATTTCCCCATTTTTCACATTATTAAAGCAAAA
>JAQQZZ010157720.1:0-12218 GCA_030265115.1 Mopalia vespertina | reverse complement strand
ATTTTTGATAAATCCTCAGTTAAATTGTATAATTCTATTTTCATATTTTTCGCTGCTCCGCTTAAATTTACAATTTGTTTATCTAGAAATAACTGTAATCTTTAAGTTAGGATGATATTTAGAACGCTTTTGTTATCTCGTTATGTTAAAAATGTATTTTTGTTCACCTAACGTCTCTTGTTTCAGCTGATATTTGGGGAACATTTCCCAACTTATGTTCTATTGTAAACAATAAACTAGTTCTTAAATTTAAATATTTATTTGAGACATTTGTTTATTGCCTCTGTGTCTACATTATCCCTAATTTAGATCTTTCGAACAATGGCGCAATCTTGTACACAAATTGTGTATTATACAAAACCTGCACACTGCCCTTTGTATCCTACACTATAACAGCAAATATATTGTATATCTTCTTTTAAGCCCGTGATAAAAACACTTCTTTCTTTAGGAGTAATTGTGAAATAATTATGTTTATTACATGTAAAAAAAAGTTTTTCAAAGAGAAAAAACACACTGTACATTCAAGTAGGAAAACAATGCAGAACACACGCAAAGACCAGCTCTATAAACGTATCAACGAATCTGTTAGAATAATTCTCCACATCTACTTCATTGATCACACTAACTAGAGAAACAGTATCTGATTTCTCCCTTAATTTACAACAATTTCCATGTTACTTGTTTCAGCAAATTCTGTGTTGTGTAATTGAAGATATTACTAATGTGAACAAACGTTTTAACATTAATACTATTATAATGTAATCATTTGTTGCGATTGTAGAGCGTAATCTCAGTGTTAGGGAGGTCTACATTTATTCATTAATTGTATAAATTTGTATAAACACATTTCTGAGATGCTCGCGTCTATAGAGCGTATGTTAAACTCATGGGTCTACAAGCATCAATAGTAATGACTAATTATAATAATAATGCAAATAACCAATTTATCTTTTCGGTGGTATCTCAACATCGAGTTGAGGGTCGTGATCGATTGCTTAATATCACACATTTCTTTATTAAAACGTGTGCACTGCTATAAGATAAACGTTGTCAATTAAGCGCCAGTCAAGCGTTTAATAAACAAAACAGTTTCGTAAAGACAAAGTCGTAAAACTCGTTTCACGTTGGTACAGTTTATGTGGAGGATTCGCGAAAGTGTCGTAACATTTGACTATCCATATAGAATAGTCGGGATGGTTGGATTGGTCAATTTACCACGGCCAATGCGATTGTACCATTTTAGAGCTGTTATCTGCACATGGTGCTGCATCAAAAGTACACCGGATATGATTGTCAATATTTAAATGCTTATATCTCCGACTCTCAGATTTTGGCTGTCTTAACTTAGCACTGGAGGAAAATTAACTTTCCAACATTATGGAAACGCTTCGTTTCCTGGTTGTGCTAGTGTCAATTATTGTTGGAATACACTGCCGTCATATAAGTGAAATACCTTTAAGCACGGCGTGAAACACCAATCAATCAATCAAAACCGATTTTAGCTGCTTCTACATTGAAATTTAAATATTTCTGGAAATCGGTTTATCTGTCCTAAAATTCACAATAGACGGCAGTCGTTTGAACGTTATGTCTTAAATAGTGTTCCGACATATATTCTATCTCCTAATCGGCTTAGAAAAATTGTTTTCCACAAAATCAACCAAGAGGTCCATCAAGACCCTTTCTTTCCCCGTGTAGGCAATTGGCACACTACTTTTGAGCACACCCACTATATGTAGTAGTATACAGTATAAGCTATTGTGCCTCATTGTTTATCTGCTATGACCCATTGTTGCCATATGGTTACCATTCCAGCCTGCTAGCTCTTTCTAGTCCAGTTTTTAGACATACCCAAGATGGCCGCCTCCATGCTGACATTGTAAACAGTCACTGAAGTGGCAAATATTGGACAGATTTCTCCAGCAAACCTTCTATGGTAAGTAAAACACCATTTATCTGAAAAGGGAATACACATAGACTGCAAGTAATGCTAAGCTTTGTTTTTCTATGCATTAGAACTAAAATTACACGGTAGCGATTTAAGCTGTTGTCATTTGGCCACATATATATGACAGCAACATTTTCGTTTTTATATTTCGTTCAAGTACATAGGAACATGTGGATAATAGTGGTTGGTTACCTGTAATAACCAGTGTGTTGTGTCATTATTCAACCTTACGTCTGTACACTATAAATTTTGTACCTTATTGCAAATCAAATCAGTAAATTACTTTACAATTTGCCTAATTTTGTCTAAAGACCAACAACTTTCTTTCTTCTTTTCTTCAGAAAATGCCACTTTCACGCACGATCCGAGTAGGGCTGCAGGCTGTACTTGATGAAATACTGCCAGAGGGTGATATGTCAGAATATGAGGATGACAGTGGTGATGAAGACTGGGCCCCTGATGATGAGCCACAACCAAGCACATCAAGCAGAGCTGGAAAGTACCCGATTTGAATCTAAAGATAACAATGGAATGATGATAACATTGAAGCCGACAATGCTGCCACAGTCGGTATCACTCGCAAAAGTAGACCAAACAAGAGACCTGACTTTAAGTGGAGGACATAACACATTGAACCCCAAGATGTTGCCTGGGAAGCAATTACTGATGAATCACCTCTACTACCGGAGTCAACTTCATTTAACTACTTCAAGCAGATGATAAAGGAATCAACGTTTGATTACATAGCTGAACAGACAAACATATATGCCCACGAGAAAAGGGGCTTCACTTTGAACACTAATGCCAGATAAGTAAGACAATTCTTTGCTATTCTCATGCACATTGGAGTGGTATCAATGCCATCAAAGATAATGTACTGGGAAAGAAGAACGCGTTACGAACCTATTGCTGAAATAATGTCTAGAAACAGATTTGACCTTATGTTCCAATATGTGCATTTCAATGAGAATGCCAAGATGATACCTAGGGATCAGCCCGGATATGACGGGTCTTTCACATTCCGACCACTTCTAGATCATTAGCGGGAAAACTATCAGGGGATTACTGCTGAATAACACCAGTCCATAGATGAACAAATAATCAACTGTCAGGGGATTACTGCTGATGAACACCAGTCCATAGATGAACAAATAATCAACTGTCAGGGGATTACTGCTGATGAACACCAGTCCATGGATGAACAAATAATCCCGTTAAAGGGAAGTTTTCTAAAACAGTACAAGAAAAAGAAACCCCCACAAGTGGAGTACAAGATGTTCACTCGCGCTGGGCCCACAGGCATTGTTCAGGATTTATAGTTCTACCAAGGTAAAGCCACTCCCCTTACGGATGATGACGAAAAGGTTGGAATTGGTGGCAGAATTGTACTCCGTTTAACCCAGGGTATTGGAAATAAAAATTATAAGGTTTTGTAAAGTTTAAATTGGATGTTGCAGCAGCGCTGATGACGGCATCACCTCCGAAACGTGGGAGACTTTCACTTGAAGCTGCTGGAGAGCTTGTTCCACCAGAAAAGGCTGCAGCCCTATAACGGTTGATGATGCCAGATTTAACAATTATGGTCATTTTTCTGACAACTGTCAAACAAATATATGTCGCCATTGCCGAAGTGGATTCTCTCGCACCATGTGTAAAAAATGCAAAGTCACATTATGTTTCAATAAAGACAAAAACTGTTTTAGAGAATTCCACAGGAAGTAATAATTATGTCCAGAAATTGGTACATATGTATAGTGGTACTGTTAGTGACTGTTGATATCAGTTGGAATGTCCCGACTGTGTTCCACTATGAAAATTATGTTTTTCTATCAGTTAGCAACACTTTTGTTACCAATGTTTGAGGCAGTTTTGTGAAATATAAGTTAAAACTGATATGTTTTGTCTGTTGTTTTTTCAGGGGATAAAACAGTGAAAAATATATCTGAATGAGGAACATTAGGTGAATAAGCCTAATAGGGATCCTAGTTTATAATATTATTATCCGTCAACCAAATTCGTTGTATTCTGATTGGTAAATTTTCAGGGGGGTAAAAACCCGTACACCCCGGGAGATTTCGAATGTTATAAGACTTCACGGGTAATTTAAAAACCAACATGGCCGCCTACGCTTCAAATTTTATTTTCTAAATTCAATTAAACTTAATTTTGATTTTTGGTTGACATAGACTTGGTTCAAAACGTATCTGCTTTACAATCGCTCAATTTTAATGATGCTAAAATACCAGAAACGTCTTTTTGTAGGCCCTTTTTTGCAGCGTCATTGGCCCTTCAATGTGCTTGAAAGTAGCGTTGTCATGGCAGCGCTAGTCGTCAGGGGAGGTAACTCGGAACGCAAATATAGATCGTATCGCCTCAGAAACTATTTTCTTGTGGTTTCTAAGTGAATAAAATCGCACATACTGTGACTTGGCAGATAATAAATTCGTTATAGACGTTTTTCTCAGGGTGTACTGACTTATATGACCGTCCTGTAAGCCCGTACGCGCCTGCGGCTCAGGGCGTACGAGTTTGCAGGTCCGTACACCCTTCGAAAAACGTCAATAACTAATAGAACCACATCCCTACTGCTACTGTATTTGAAACAATTTCAGTAAAATACTGATTTTATTTACGATAGTTTGAGAGCTTGGAGCGAGTTTCCTGGTGGTCTTGTGTTCTCTAAGGAAACGGACAATGTAGAGCCGATATCTTTTTGTGATTTTTGGTATTGCGTCCTGTTATTGACTTGGGTTTTTATCCCGATTATCTTTCTTTTTTGTGTGGGATGTCAAGGGTGGTCTTTTCCCACATTGGACTGGCACGCCCGTCATATGGGCGAAATAACTTCAAGAACGGCATTAAATCCGAATCAAACAAACAAAGAAATTCTTGAGGTTATACAATATAAAATCTTTTAAAAAGACTCATGACTCTTCGGACTAGTGCACAAGGTTTGTCGAAATCGTTTCGGATTAGTTAACTTTGAGGCTTATGCACAAGGATTTCGAAATCGTTTCAGACGAGTGAACCTTGGGGCTTATGCACAAGGATTTCGAAAATGTTTCAGACTAGTGAAGTTTTGGACTTGTAAACCTTCAGACCATTAAACCTTTGGGCTAGTGAAAACTTTCCGTAGTTTGGGTTTCTATTGAAATCTAAACCCCGAGAGGTGTGCTTTCAACTACTAAACTGGTATATTATTTTGGAAATGAGCTTTAGTTCAGTGCGTTATAAATAACAAGAAAGCTACATCCAGTCGAGGAGGGTGAAATTTGCCTTAATTCAAAATATTTTGCGTAGTACATGTCGTAAACCCAATTGCGGTGATACTCCGTAAATTGCCTTGAATTAATTTTAGCACCATGGAATGCTTCAATTAAAAACAAACGACGGAGGTCTAGCTGCTCTGTGCTGCAAATCAATGGGTTGTTCACCGGGACTATGCTGCCCAGGATTTGTTTTACGAGACGAACACCTTTAGATGCACTCATCCTAAAACTAAAAATTCAGACAGTATTTAAATTTCTAAACAATTTCGGTATACAGCAGCGAGCTTATAGCTATTATATCAAGGAAAGTAACTTATATATTTTGAATAAATGAAGAGAGAAAAATTTATTGTAATTATTAGTAATTTATTCTTATGACAGTTAAATATGGTAATGGAAACAGGATTAAAAACAAACTCTTGTAAAGAAATAGATATGAAGTCAATTCAATTTGTTTATTCACTCTAAAGACCACACAGGGTGGCACGAGAGGAAGATAAATATACATATATATAATACATGGCGGTTTACAAGTAAAGTATGTGATTGGTGGGCCGCGTAATCCATCACGGGAAGAGGCCGTAAAACAAAAATTTCAACACTAAATTAGATGCACTCAAATAGATAGTATCATCCGAACGGAGATTCACTATAGCAGTTTCGTTATGTAGCATTTTATTAAGCCATCCATTCCGTGTTAGGTTTGGGTTATCAATGACATTATGATTAACCCAAAACTAACACAGTATCACACGGGAAACTGACCTTTTACGGTAACAATAATATAATGACTAAAGTAGACCTAATTAAATATGTTAAACAAACAAAGTAAATAAATGACCACTCGAGAGAAATTTGATTTATTATTTTAATTATGGCTTATATAATGTCAGGTATGCCGTTGTACATTTATTGCGGTTTTTTGGTGACATTTCTATTTTGATTATGGAGTTTGGGAAAACCTTCCTCGTTGAGCCTCTTCCATATGGGATAGAATTTCTTCCTGACGTCCACTAACAAAGCCTGTGAACACGGAACAATATAGATGAATATAAAACAAAAAGAGTATATTTAACACGTACAATTTGATTACATTCGTCCCCGTCTTGATTTGATTTGATTTGACAAAGTAACGCCTACAGTTAGTAATTTGATTAAATTCGTCTCCGTCTTACCCCCATGACACTGCGTATAGACCGCTCGGTCATAAACCACGACCCTGTTGTGTAGTAATATTCGGTAATTTTCCGTAAGTGGTGCGGTCGTCAACTGAGAAATCAATCGTATTCTCGCGAGAGTTTCTATAGTGGACGAGACTAAGACAACTCTCGTACGCTATGCCAGGCCATCGCGCATTAATATCCGCCAATATTTGGGGCGACGTATGCCAAAGCCCTGCAAATAAAAGAAGTGCAAAACAAGATGGCCAGGGTGTATCTTAGAGTCAATGTCTCGACATAGGAAGTAGAATTGATTTTATTTTAGAATGTTTGAAAATGTCACGAAAGGCACCCTACATTTACTAGCATACACGTACATCAAAAATTAAGAAAAGAAAACTAAATACCGTTTGTGTGTCTCACTGTTATCATTGCACATCACCGTGCATTGCACATGAGACTCCGCTCAACGTGCTCATAAGTTCGTGTTGGCTTTCTCTTAGAAACGTACACCGCACGTGAACAGAATGAATATGGCCGTTACAATTATTATTATTATGTATCATTATGTTGCCATGGAAACCAGAAATTTAATTGAACTGGCCCCATGTTAAATAGGAATGTAGTTTAGTGCAAGATCAATGTGTTTCCAGAATTTGAAAAGCATGCGTTAAGCGGTATGGTTTTAAACGTGTTCACGTCGTCCGGTATACTATTATCAGTATTGTGTATCCTTATCTTGCCATAGAAACCAGAAATTTGATTGAAATGGCCCCATTTTAAATACGAATGGAGTGTAGAGCAAGACCAATATGTTTCCAAAATTTGAAAAACCTGGGTTAAGTGGTATTGTTTATATCTTGTTCAAGTTCTCTAGACGGACGGACGGACGTCGTGACGACATTATCCCTACGGCATAATATGCCGATGGGATAAAAATTGAATGACAGTTTGTTTGGTTCATATAATATATTATACGTTGATGTAAAATTGAACAGTTGACGTTAATGGTGTAAAAAAGGTAGCAATTTGAAAAAGTGGTAGCAAAAATTTATTTTTTATGCAAAATATTTTTTTTCTGTTAGTTTTAGAAAAAAAATAATTTACTTGTTCTTGTTCTGCAGGAAAAGACGGTTCAGAATATATTTATTTTGAATAAATGAAGAGAGAAAAATTTGCTTGCCTCCACCGGGATTCGAACCCGGGACCTTTGGGTTACAGAATATAATACATGTGTTGCAAAATTCACAGTAGTTTAGAAGTAAAACGGCGAAATGTAAAATCGCTATGTAAGGGGGTTAGAGTATCCTTAAAATATTGACTTAACGTAATGAAATACTAAATGCTTATAAGTATAATTCAAAATTTACAAAATCTTAATACTGGGTTTTTTGATGTGTTGACTTCGTTTATTTGTTTGATCGGGGTTAACCACCTTCTGTGTTGAAATGAAATTGGCAAACAGCACTGTTTCGATACAATAATGGCCGAGGAGTAGGCTTAACCCAACTAATGTACAGGGAAGCATGCAATCAGAGAAAGCTGAAATGAATATTGAACAACAGTGTGTGAGATCTCGCAGTTAAATTTTGTCATTGGAATATTAAAGTAGTCTTTTTATTTAAATTTTATTTTATTAATGTATCTCTGGTGTAGAGATCGATCCATCAACTCAAAGAGACCCAGGGCAGTAGAACCACCCCGCCTCCAGAACGCTCATGTATGTATGTATGTATGTATGTTTGTATGTATTTTTTAAATTTTTATTGTAGAGAAAGAAAATGCGGTGCCCCTTTATGTATGTATACTCATACTCTAGTTATACAGGAATATCAATGTGTTGTACCTATAGTATCTGCAGTCCCCCAAAAACCCAACATAGCACTTAAAAACTTAAATAGTGTTTTATCAAATTTTCATTAGGATAATAATAGCAACAAAAGTAGCAATGCCGGCGTTCTGAGGATATCAGCGCCATATTAGCTAGACTGTGGGCTTGCTGTCTTTAAATAATTAAGAATGGCGTAAAACCCAAATCAATAAACCAATCAATCAAACCAACCTACCATCCGTATAACTCAAAATTTAACCTTACTACATTATCTTCAACTGATACTGGGCGTCTTTGTATGTTTTTCTCAAGCACGGAGTATTATCTTAAGTGAAATTATCGGCATAGTTTGATCAGCCTGACACTATTTAGGGAGTGTATCCAGTTATCGTTTGATGGTTCAATCGTCGTTTTGAGAAAAAAACTGCCGATACGGCTCTACACCCATGTTTTTTTGTTTTTTTTTTACAGCTGGGCCAGCTGTCGCCAGTTGCCAATACACAGACGCCGTCTCTGACTTCGGCAATCCCCGGCACGATTAACGGCAGACAGAAAGATCTCTGCAGCCTGTACACTGTGGTAGCGAGGGATTATAATGTTTCGTTATATGTGGCTGATGTGTAGGCAAATTTAAATATTCTATATTAGTACCACTGATTCACGGGTTGTAAAATTGTTCCTGTGTGTATTTCCTTTGATTTTCTTGACCAGTGGCCTGTGATTATGTTTTAGTTTTCAAATCCAGACCCAGTTTATACATTCATATAATAACAAATGAACTTGATCACAATCAAGACGGACCCCTTTTTTGCGCATTGATCATATATTATATTATTTATTTATTTATTATTTATTCTTTAGACAGGGTAGCCTGTTCAGTGTCGCCATACATACATTGCATTGCATTGATACATACATTGCATTGCATTGACAGACACACACACACACACACACACACATACACACGCACGCACGCACGCACGCACACGTGCATACTTGCATGAATACAGTGTTTAGTCAGTACACAATACACATGTCTTACAATATTGCACTATATAATACATATATAAATTAAAACATTTATTATAGAATAAAAAATGCAGATTATTATTGTTTGTTTTAAAGTGTATAAAATACATATTTTTATATATCACAAAAGAGGTAAAAAAGATTTATTGCACATTACTATGAAATTTCTCAATTATAAAAATGTAAAATAAACATTTTTGATTTTATCACACGATGAGAGAATAACGTCACCATGGAGTTGATTGTAGGCCACTGCTCCTCAATATTGCAGTGTACGTTTACCGGCTTCTATATGGTAAGAGTGGTAATTAACTGTCCACAAAGGGCTGTACCGGTGAGTGTCGCTTTTTCTGTTATATTTGTTACGGAGGTATGGTGGACACTCTCGATTTAAGCTTTTGTGGACAAAGTGACACAGATGAAACTCATCAGTGGGAATAATGCTATTTGGAATGTTTGTCGTACATAGAGCGTTTTCCAGTTGAGCCTCTGAAACATGTCGTCGATAAGGGCTCGTTTGCGCTCAGATAAAATTACCCGAGCTGCTCTGTTTTGTAACTAAGAAAGTGTTTTACCACAGTTTGACCAAATAATATAACAATAGTCAAAGTGTGGCAAGACAAGTGCAATATAAACAGTGAGTAGGGTCTGGTGGTCAAGATAGCGACGAACACTTGACAGGACAGCGATCCGTTGAGACAATTTACAACACATTGTAGTGATATGAGCCTGCCACGATAGCTGCGGATCAAACCATTATTAGGTGGGCACTTTTTGCCCATACGTGAATTATTGTCATATTGTCTGGGGGATACTTTGAAAACCCACTTTACTTCCATTGGTATGTTGTAAATAAACTATTTTGTAAAATTAACTTTCCGCATAGTAATACTTATTGTGGTCCTCTTTGGCAGAAATTAAAAATCTTACCTTTGAATTGCATAAATACATTTTAATCTCCTCTTTTCGCCCATCTTTTTTTCTTACCACAGCAGTAACATGCATGAACTGTGCGGAGAAAAAACTTGGCTTAAACCCAAGCACATATACTATTAAAAAACTGTTTTATCAACATTGCTAATGTGTACAATCACTGTACAAAAGGTTGCGCAATTATTATCTGCTCACACTTTAACTCAATGAAGTATCGCCAGTCTTTTCTCATTATTAAGAAATTAAGAATTATGAAATAGACTGCCCTCAAGTCTAAAATCCTATATGTCTACTGGATTTTTTAAAAATAAATTAAACGTGTACCTGCTTAACAATACACTGAGATAATTTCGGTTTCCACATTTACTGTACAAATGGTCTTGTTTCACTATTCCACTATATAATACCAATTAATATAAGATATTTACCTACTATATATATTATCTAGATTCCTTCAGGTTTTTCACAAATTACCAGCGGCGTTAAGTCGCCATATAATTCAAACGCCACTCAGACAAACACAATACGCCTCAAAATAAAGTTCGAAAGAACAGTTTTTGTTGGGAACAACTCTTACAGATAACTTATCTCATTTAATGAACTTGTCATCAATTGAGAAAATTCGGTTATGGAGTGGTTTGATTATACTAAGCGACAATAACCCGACAAATATCACTTTGTAAAGTAGAACATGTACAAAGTGATCTTTGTCGCGTTATTTTTGTTTAGTATAATCATCACTTAGGAATTCATTATCATCATCCTTGACATACAGTCCATATTCTTTTCCTTTCATTAACCGAACTTTAATTCGTATCACATTCGAGGAACATTTTTTTTAAAACAATGCTTCATTTTCTCATAGATTGTTGAGCGGGCATGCCTATACAAAAAACTCTCGAGATTTAAAAAGACTTTATATTGTGGTTAACAAAATTTGGTGCTGCCAGTTAATGCCTATATATGAACAAGGAGATTGTATTATAATAGTCATAAAGGAACAGTCGTTTAAATATTATAATTTCTGTAGAACAACATAAAATGACGCTTCAATTCAATTTGTAGCAATGAAGAATTCATACACTTGATAAAATTCCCAAGCTATTGCGCACATTCAAATTACATTATCCAAGCAGCAGAGTAGCTGTGGTAGGGAATTGCACATTTTGGTGTATGCCAAAAAACAAGAATCCAAATATGTATGTCAAGCAGTGTTTAGATTTATCCTTAATTTTAAATTTGGGGTTAACAGTGCCCGTACCATACTATACCTTTGACTTGAACCTTACCCCTTCCAATCACATGGAATGCCCTACTTGTGTCATCAACATTTTTTAACAATGAGTGCATAGTTGCATCGAACGTTTTAGGCTTCTGAGTAAAATCTGTTATCTTTTAACGTTTGTAATTTATGTTGTTTAATTTCCGTCAACAAATTCACTTCATTTGGCCTTTGTAAAACCCTTTTGATAGGTCATGATCGCGGAAAGCTATATGCAGCAAGAAATAACATAACCATTCATGCACATAAAATATACATCTATGGTTTTTACCCATTGGCTAGGCAGACACGCTAACCACTTAATCGCGACCACGGGCGCTCAATTTCGAAATAAGAGCAATAACTAGTTCAACCAACCATTGAACACCGTGGCAAAGGCCGTAACTTTCTCCTTTTTGTATAGAATTTCTAAAGGTTTTAATGTGTAAATTTGACATCGCGGCGCCTGCTGGTTTCATTTGCCGAGAATGGACCATAATGTTTTTGTTACACTACAAACACTTGAATAATGTGAACAACACTAGTACTTAAGAAGGGAATCAACAAGAGTACAATCAGTAAAAGTATTGCGCTGGTTCCAAATTGTTAATTCACGAGAAACATTTCAACTGAAGCATTGTTGCTTACCTGAAAAGGATCTAATCCCGTGATGAAACTTGATCCAGTGCCTTAAATAAGTGAAAACCTCCAATATATTTTAACCCATTATGAAACAGGTAATATTGTCGAATGGTTTTGAAAGGACAAGGTACTGTATCGACTT
>JAQQZZ010157698.1:0-12219 GCA_030265115.1 Mopalia vespertina | reverse complement strand
TGCATGTCGAAAATTACCGGCGCCAACCGAATGCCGTTCTGACAGTTGAAAAGTTTAATTTGAAAATAACGTTCGAAACATGGTAATAATACAGCAATTTACGGCGAAATCAACGTACGTGGAACTATATTTACCACACTCACTGCTGCCAATTTACATTCCGATTGCCGTAAACTTACCGTACTTGCCAATTACGTTTGAATCCCCGTAATAAAGCAACATTTTACGACTAAATCGACGTAAAACTGTTTACTGAACTCACCGTTACCAACTAACATTTCAATTGCCGTAAACTTACGGCATTTTTTTTTACAATGTAGAGATGTGAAAGTCTCACCCTACATTTTGACCTTGCAACGGGAAGACGGTAAAACCATGCATATTGGTTCACTATATCATGGAATTATATCATCCATTAAACCTAACATAGTAAGGTAAACGTATTACACTATACGATTTTGTTTGAAATCCAGACACGCCTGCGTTAATAACCGTATACAACACCTGAATAAATGACTGGTACCTGGTAGATGTCAACAATCACAGAGAAGTGACGCATGTTATTCTTTATAACCTGTAAGTAACTAAATGTAACTAAATAAAACAAATAACTCACCTTTGAAAACAAACAGCTTATGGTGCGATTTGTAGTATGGACTTCAGGGAATTACCCTAATCTTTGCGGTCTTTTTATAATAATAATAATAATAATAATAAAAACAATAATCATAATTACTTTATTACATGGGAATCACTGTGCCTTACCTAAATGCGATGGAAAGACGTGAGGAAACATGTAAAAAAACAACCACCGCAATTACCAGAGCCACATCAAGTGACCCACTTGTTTGTTGTCCAACATATTTCTTTATTTTATTTTTGTCGTGGACAAAACGAATGGTCATTACAATGCAGATTTACCATCATTCTCCCACAATTAAACTATACAGACAGAAAAAACATAGACCTAACATGAAGTGATGTAACAAAAATCAACACTTAAACTGTCGACCATGCATTATTATCCGAATTCAAATTATCAAAATAATTCAAACAGCCCCTTGGAACCTACATTGCCGATTTCTCAGGACATGTATTGCAACATTTGATGAGCTCGTCGGTTTCTGATTTAGCTTGCCTTTATACTTTGGTAAAAAGTACTATACCAAGACAAAATGGTCATGCAGCGGCAGTGGCCCAATGGAAGCTGTTTGGGTCATAGATCGTCGGAGACGCTTTCTAAGCGATTTTTAAGGAGTAAATCTAATCGCCATCAACGAGGACAAATTTCATGTTTCGACATTCTTTTCATGTTAAACTACATTCTAGGACAGTTAGCTGTGATTTCATTTTCAATGTACTAAACGAGTTACTTGCAGTAAATTGCAACTCTTGACAAACAGCATCTCCATAATCAGACTTGTCAGCTGCTCTTTACTTTGAGAACATAGAAACCCGGAGAGACAATGTCAGCTTATTTTGTCAATGGAAAATTGGGTTAGTCATTTTTTGAAAAATCGATCTTAATCTATGCGGTTTATAAAAAGAAATCAAATGTGGACAAGAGCCACAAGACTTACACTGACTTAAAAACTGGCAGAATTGGACCGATAAAAAATTCTAGCTTGATCAAAATAACTCATGAAAAAGCAATTTTCCGTTCATCCTTTTCCTTTCAAAGTGAATTTGATGAGACAGTAAGACTTGATCAGGCTGCATACAAAATACTTAAGTCCTACGTATTATTGTTGATATAAAGACAGGGAACAGAAAATGTTAACGCATTTGAAGGGAGTATTTCTACCGAACCCTTTATGAACCCATTATATAGATGTATTTAAGATATGTAATTAATCCACTGTGCCAGTGTGATTTAAGTTTTGAAGTAAATATACTGACTACATGTAGCCTTTGTAGCTGACCTTGCTAGCCAGAGACCCGAGTTTTATTATTTAATCCCAATGGAGGCAGACAAAATTTTCTTTCTATACAATAAAAATAAAAAATGAAGTATATCTTAGGAAATGAAACCCATTTTTAAAAAGTTTCTACCAGAAGTCTATCAAGCAGACGTATGAAACCAGCCATTACCCAGTCTCACCGGCACTCTGACTCGGCCAGCGCTGATTGTTAAAAAAGCGCCCTCTAGCGAGAAAAAACCTCGAAGAACATGAATTGGATGTGGATTCATAGGTATATCATGCTAAAGCTATTCCAACCGCTTGGCAAACGTTATATTTTATCCATAAGGCGTCAGTGGATTCTGACATTCAAACTGCGCCAAACGAATAAAATCTCCCATTTCTTGCGCAATGAGTCATATGGCACTATGTAAGTTTTCTGAAAGTCACAATGCCGTTGAGACTGGGTAATGCTGATTTCATACTTCTGCTTGATATATTTCTGGTTCTACTAAATGCATGTTAACTCGTAAAAACCGAAATCGGTAAAATGGTACAGCTTTGATGAAAACGCGCTCTGGCTAACACTGATGTACGGAATTAGCAGAAAGCTAGAATATATTTTGTGACTTTTACGATAGAAACCAAACAGAAAGAAAACAATCAGCGATTTTATTTATTTACAATAATTATTGTAAAATAACATCAACAAAATCAGTGTTATACAGTATAGTATATAATGGCAGAAGTACTTTAAGAAATACAACTGAAGGTAAGAGAATGGAAATATTAGGCATATATAAAGTAACTTACATATAGCATACAATGGATTAGCGTATAAACCTGCCTAACAGTTGAGTCTAAGTGACAATCTGCAACTTCTTCAAAGTCTACAGCAATAAATACTTAGATACACAGTTCCAAGGCATAAAACACCGAATTGTTCCGTTTAAATCCACATCAGGGAAATCGCAATGACGGATGTATAATATAATGTATCCATAACAGGATATTTAACAAAGTCCTTGCAGGCACGGATAGGTTATGTCCAGACCCGGTATATATCTAGAGATATTTAGGCTAGGTTCAGAATTCAATGAAATAAAATGCTGTCCGAATACTGTTACATATAGCCAAATTGATCAGTTTACTTATCTCTATATACGTTTGTTTGGCTGGCTGATGACTTCTGATAAAAAAATCATACAATCGACCCCACTTATATAGGGAGATGCAGAAGTTTCCAGATATAATTTAAGAAAATCATCACATAGGACATTCTGGAAAACCTAATTTTAACCAATCAAAGGATTTCAAAACAATTTACTAAAAACAGGAGAACTACCAGAACAGTCTGGATTATTTTTCATGTAAATAAGCTATAAGTAAGCAATTGACTGACCGGTGATAACTGGGTCACTATAGGGCTTTTCTAGAATATGCATCGGGTACATGAATCTAGTTAAAGCCAATGACCTAAATCATTGAAAACACAGCTTGAAATAAACAAGTTTATGACATGACAGTGATTTAAAGATATAGAGCAAAAAGCAAAACCATGCAGGGCCTTGCAATGCCCTAGTAGCTCTAAGGATGAGGAAAACCGCGGCGACAAGCTGTGGCTTATAAATAGCCTATATTTACCATCGATATAGCCTGGCCATCAATAGTTTCCAACTTGGAATCGGCCCTGTAATTTATAACTTTCTTGTAATTTTAAACAGTCCTGAATGACCTTAATTTATGAAGAGAAAAGTATGTCAAATTAGCAGACATCCAATCGGCTAAACCTCGCGTGATACCATGACTACGCTTGGCCGTTAAGGGTGTATGAGTATGCCCCAAAATCTTAATATTTTGTTCGCCGAAAGTCTCTGTACCGGCATATGCATTCTATCCACGCACTTTAATAAACATAGTTTAGGGGAACATTGAAAGGGTCGTTTGGGACACAATGACTGAATTTCTGGGGCGACAAAATACGAGCAGAGAAATTCGCCACGTTTATCCCGAGTCTTACTAACCTGAAGCTTATCATTTTAGGTACAAAAGTTGTTGGCCAAAATTGATCTTGTGGACGTAACTGTGTTGCTTCCGAGAAGCCCAGTGTCAGTCTATCCAATATAACCGTGATTGTCCATAACATTATCCATAATAGTGATGCGGTGAAACATGTAAGTGCTTTTTGCGAAAATAAAAGCATGTTTTTGAAAAAAAAGTTGGTGTTTCGATTTTCCGTTACGTCCATATTCTTAGAAAACTGATTCTGAGGCTTACGTTTCGATGTTTGAAAACTATCGGGACATCAGACTCACCTAAAATCAAGGTGCTATTAGATCAAAATTGTATCGACTCAATATGTCCTAAGAAAGGAGAAAACATCAAAGAGGGAAGGCACGATAAAAAATACAGAAATTAATTTAAAAAAGACAAAAGGAATTAGACAAAATTGGAGGGAATGTAAATGAATCAAGACACCATTCTTAGTGTAGGATAAATGAAGCTCGTGGAAATTATTTTCGAAACAAAGCCTAACAAAAAGAAAATCTCCCAGCCCATTTACATCAATTAAAAACACTTTCTCTTAACCAAGCTCAAGATAGATGCTCTTCTACACAAAGAGTTAGAAAATCAAGATAGATGCTCTTCTACACAAAGAGTTAGAAAATCAAAATAGATGCTCTTCTACATAAAGAGTTAGAAAATCAAGATAGGTGCTCTTCTACACAAAGAGTTAGAAAATCAAGATAGACCCTCTTCTACACAAAGAGTTAGAAAATCAAAATAGATGCTCTTCTACACAAAGAGTTAGAAAATCAAGATAGTTGCTCTTCTACACAAAGAGTTAGAAAAACAAGATAGACCCTCTTCTACACAAAGAGTTAGAAAATCAAGATAGACCCTCTTCTACACAAAAAGTTAGAAAATCAAGATAGACCCTCTTCTACACAAAGAGTTAGAAAATCAAGATAGACCCTCTTCTACACAAAGAGTTAGAAAATAAAGATAGATCATCTTCTACACTAAGAGTTAGAAAATCAAGATAGATGCTCTTCTACACAAAGAGTTAGAAAATCAAGATAGATCCTCTTCTACACAAAGAGTTAGAAAATCAAAATAGATCCTCTTCTACACAAAAAGCTAGAAAATCAAGATAGATCCTCTTCCACACAAAGAGTTAGAAAATCAAGATATATCCTCGTCTACACAAAAAGTTAGAAAATCAAGATAGATCCTCTTCTACACAAAGAGTTAGAAAATCAAGATATATCCTCATCTACACAAAACGTTCGAAAATCAAGATAGACCCTCTTCTACTCAAAGAGTTAGAAAATCAAAATATATCCTCATCTGCACAAAAAGTTAGAAAATCAAGATAGACCCTCTTCTACACAAAGAGTTAGAAAATCAAGATATATCCTCTTCTACACAAAGAGTTAGAAAATCAAGATAGATCCTCTTCTACACAAAGAGCTGGAAAATCAAGACAGATCCTCTTCTACACAAAGAGTTAGAAAATCAAGATAGACCTTCTTCTACACAAAGAGTTAGAAAATCAAGATATATCATCTTCTACACAAAGAGTTAGAAGATCAAGATATATCCTCTTCTACACAAAGAGTTAGAAAATCAAGATAGACCCTCTTCTACGCAAAGAGTTAGAAAATCAAGATAGATGCTCTCCTTAGTTGAAAGTTCTTCCTCTGATAAGATTGAGGTTAAGAAGAGAGGGCATTTAATATCGTGCGTGATACGTTTTTTAATGCAACCATCACACATGTGGTGAGATGTCTTTTTAGAGGAAACTACTCTCAAAACTTATAATGAACACTTCATTGGCAACTTTAGAGAAATACAGATTGTTAGAAAAACAGTATGCAAGAGATTTGTCATCCCTACAAGACGTTTAGCCGCTCGCAGGTATATCGGAACTCGTAATTACGATGACGTGTCGCAAAATACAGACAGTAAAAGATTTCTTCGCTTATGCTAACAGTGTGATACCAGCTACAGGAAGGCTGTTAGCAAGAAAACAATAAAGCTGTAATCCGTTCTGGACCGATCCCTGGTATGTGTAAACAAAGAAGTGTCAAAATTAAACCCTAACCGCAAAATAGGGCGAACCAAAAAGGTATTCTCATGCTCAAAACAGAACATGCTTTGACAGTGTTTGTGTTTTCATACTGAGTAAACAGCCTGGCTGTCACAGGGAAACAGCCTCATATCCAGATTGAGAACGTGTTCCAAACTCTCGACACTGTCTATTTGTCATGAAATAGATGTTTATGGTGAACAGTGGTGTCTTGGGAAAAGCACCACGCGTAATTTCTCATCTTCTGGTGTGAATATCATCAAGCATTAACGCCAAATTATTCCAGATAGTCCGGAAGAGAGAGTAAACAAAGGTATCACTACGAAAATGTCAATCACCAAAAAGTTAACAAACTTTTTTAAAAATATGCAATAAAAATAATAAGTTTAGGTCGAAAATCAGTTGTCTTTCCCTTTAAGTTAAAGGTTTTCAATATAAAAAAAACGAAACTTTATATATATTTTTGCTGTTAAATATCCATGTGTTTGGATAAGTAGTTTACACAGTTAACTTATATTTTCTTCTTCCGATCCAGCTCCAAATACAGATTCTTATCTTTTCTTAGCTGTTAACAATTATACACCATAACGAAAAAAATCAACTTACTAAAAGATTTTTCACTTAAACTTTAACAAACATTGAACGGAGGTTTGGGAGGAAGCTTAATGCTGCCTTGGTGCTCTCGGAGCTAAGGGGCAACATGAAGCCAATATGTTTGTGATGTCTTTATACCGTGTACTGTGATTGTTCTGGGTTTGTCTACTGGAATGTTTGTGGAATGTTTAAAACCACACAAATTTAGAACTATTTAAAAATATATATTTTGTATACAAAATAAACATAGCAGTTAATCAATCATACATGCTCGGAGAGCTTATACAAACATGCTCAGTTGACCTTACTCTTAGATCGTAAAAGACAACAAAATAACATTGTCCAGTGTATGAGATGAAATGAAATGAAACTTTGCTTAAGAGTGAGGATGGTATAACTTTAGACGCAACCAGATTGGAAAATGTAATATGCAAGTACAACGATAAGTTTACCATTAGTCACACTGTATATTTGAACTGAGCCATCCAGTCGATCACGTTTTAAAATATCCAGCTCGGCAACCTGACAAAAAATTTCGATAATTGCCTAATCCTAGAGGTCTCGTAATACCCTTTGGGGATAAAAATGGACAAAAATTTATTGATCCTTTTTATTTAAATGTTAACACACAAAGTTTATGATAGTGAAAAAATTACTTCGAATTTCCAATTACAAACAGATAAATTCGTTTTAGTTAACATATTGCAGTGAGCCATTAACAAGATGTTGGAGATTAGTGGGATTATCACAGATTAGTCTCCCCACTGCGTTCTTTATTTTGGCATAATATGTGGAGCAGAAGTTCCAATAGTGAATGGTGTACATTACACCGAAATGTCTGGCTACTCAATTTGGCTCAGACCCCTAGTGTTTGGTCAAATATAAAAAACATAAAAAATATATAAACATAAAATTTGTTGCATTTTTAAGAGGACATGTTAAAATGTCCTCTTAAATGAGATGTTTTTGGACATCAAAAGCATCTCATGTTAGGTTTGGTCTACATTATTTTAATTGTTTTCCGAATTGCGTTTGCAAACGATTTTTTTTTTGCTGAAACAAATGTATTCGGAGCAAATATCACAGCAGTAAACGTCACCGCAACAAACGTCACTTTGGCAAATGCAATGAAGCAAATTACACCTGAGCAAACGAAACCGCAGAAAATGACACAGCAGAAAATGACACAGCAGCAAACGACACAGCAGCAATTATCGCCGGAGAAATTGTCGCCGGAGGAGGAGGCAATGAGTCTGGAGTAATTGTCGTGGATTCGTACAGATATTTTAGACAGACATCTATTTTATCAGCGCCACACCTGTTGAGCTCGAGTCTGTCTCCACTATCCTCTCAATATACCTTTATGTGGGATGTTGCCAAGATGATCGGTCGGTCGGTCGGTCAGTTGGTCGGTCGGTCGGTTGGTAACCAGGAGAAAACTTCGGGCGAAGATACCCTGTAATTGCCCGAGCTACATGGTGTGACTCACTCAATAACTGATGGTCGACAGGCGGACTCAAATCCGTGGACGGCACATCGAAATAGGACTAGTAGGCAGACACGCTAGCCACTCAGCCACGGCAACGGGCCTCGTAATTAATGAAAATCATTCAACATAAAGGGGTCAGATGTTACATTTGGAGAAATGCCCAACAAACACTTTATCCTTTATTGTCCAGCGCCAAGTCTCGATGTGTTGATAAACTGAAAGGAATGAATTACAGCGACATGAATATGGAATATTATATAGATTGACTGATAGATATATATACGTATCGACATACTCCTCTTAAGCGACTTTGCCTATGACCTTTAATGAGTTTTATCGTATCATCTTGGGCACCTATACATAATATCTCTCAGAACAAGTGACTTAAGACCGGACAAATGATATACACGGTAGAATCAAATTTTCAAACCAATGGGATTTCCCCAAGGGAGCGCTGTCTGCACAGGAATATGTGGGCGGTTATACAGAATTATTTCCTTCAACGGATAGACCAATGAACTTTCTCCGGGGACAAAACTTCGTCTAACAAATGATAGGGTTATCAGAAAAAAACTCGACTCCACAAGTTCATGGGGCCTCCGCATTGTTTGCTTTCCGCTCACAAAGACAGAAAACAAAACTGCCTAAAGAGTAAAAGTTAAAGGTAAACATTTGTTTCATTCGCCCAAAGCAAATACAGACAGATGCCAAGTTCACTTTCTTAGTTTAAACAGATTCTAGTTCATAAAATTTTGCAGGTTGAACCCTCCGGGATTCGAACACACGACCATCAGATAGGCACCGAATCGCCAGCAGTAAATGCAGGCCCTCTAGACCACTCAGCCACCCGGCCTTCTACTTTAAAATATAAGGTTATAGTCAGCTGGCGTCTAGGTAGCGGACATTCGGTGCCTAACCCTGAGCGTCGTGGGTTCGAATCCCGGACGGGTTTCAACCTGCAAAATATTCTGAACTAGAAACTGTTAAAACTAAGAAAGTGTTATCCCAAAATAACGAAAACACTGTTAATATTCACTTTCTAAAACATACCTATCAGAGGGGTAGTGAATGTCCTCTACCTAGTCTCCAGTTAAACCTTCTGTTTTAAAGTAGAAGGCCGGGTGGCTGAGTGGTCTACTTGGCCGGCAATTAATGCTGGCGACTCGGTGCCTAACTTTGAGGGTCGAGTTTGAGGGTCGAGTTTGAATCCCGGACGGGTATCAACCTTTAAAAGTTTCTGAACTAGAATCTGTTCAAACTATAATAAAGTGTTCTCCCAAAATAACGAAAACACTGAAAGTCATGTTTTGAACAGACCCCACACGATATCACAGCACGACTTGTTAATCTGTGTAAGATGTACACCATCACATAACTGATAGCCCCCGGCCGTGGCTTAGTGGTAAAGGTGTTAGCTTACTAATCCTTCTTTGATTTACCGTTCACAAGATCGAGTCCGTCTGTCGACCGTCAGGTATATGAGTGAGTCAAATGATGTGGCACCGGCAATCGTGGGGGTGGTTGTTACGAGGTTTCATCCCTGTTTTCCACCGTAATCAAACAAGGAGCTGTGTTAAGTGGACACTGCGTATTTATATAAGTGAAATACCCTTTAGTACGTCGTTAAACCTAAATCAAAAAAAACAAAACATAACTGATATTCCACACAGCATAGCGAAGAACACAAATCAATAAATCTATAAATCAAACAATCTAGGACTGTTGCTATTTAAAAAGCGAACTGCCGTGGTTTCTGTGTTTGTTTTTTAAATAAAACGAAATTTTAACTTATTACAGTCCCTATATTATTATAGTGTAAGACGAGACTTCCACTTTACTACCCCTTGCTGCAGTTCGAGGCAAAAACGTGGCAAAAATTTAATTGGACTATTGCAGAAACAAGCAGTCAATCAGAAAGCCGCTTACACATCGAAGTCGACAATAAACAAGCGTGGCGCCACTGCCAGTTAACGCGTCTGTGATGATGTCAGGACTCGTTATTGGGACAAAGATCGTGGGTGTATATTACATGTATAGCCTACGTGTCATCCTGTGTTTAGATCGCCTCTTTCTTACTCTAAGATAGCTTCAATCTCATTGGGTGCGGTAAAGATAGGTCATCCGAAAGCTGTTGAATATTCTATTTAACTCAGTTTTTTTAATCTATTAAGGCAAGGTAGGGAAGGAGTATAGGCTTAATACGTTGATCTTCTTTCCGCCTTGCCTCGGGAAGATGACAAAACTCATGCTAGTGCCCTGGTTTGGCGTATTGACATTTCATGTGTTGATCAAGCTCCATGGAGAATAAAATAAACAAAGTAATGCACCGGCACAGCCTTATTAATTTAGCGGATAAGTAACGTCAGCTTGACCCCATATACTAGTATACACACATTGCCAATGTCTGTGATGATTGCAAAGTTATTGCTTAATGCTTAATGCGTCATGACAAACGTCATGCAGTTTAGTGAAGATGACAATTCAGTTCATTGCTTGGTTGTTTCGAACATTGAAATAGCTATTAACCTCACATCACTCGCTTTGGAAAATAAATCCAATTTTAAACAAGACGATCCATTCAATATTAATATCACAACATTCTAAAACGCATTAAACACTTGGTGGTTCTTGGTACATGTTATTTATTATGTATACTAATGGGCACATGGACACATTTTATGTGAGATCGCATATTGTTCTCTAACGCAATTACAGATAAGCTAGACAACAGGGTGTAAGTCATTCTGCCCGGCGGTGACCTTTGACCAACACATTCGGCGTACAGAACACTTCGTCACATAGAGCCATCTTATGCAATTATAATCGCCGGCAAGGTTGCTTAAGAAATGCGATCTTCGTTAGGCAAATTGCGTAACTTTACCAAGGCTACTTGATGATGTCATTCAACTTTAGATCTATAATGCAGTTTGCTTTTGATGTTTCCACTAAACTTAATAAAATTTAAATCAACATTTAGTTCATATTTTAATTTTGCACACATCACAAACTTATACATAAAAGGTATAGCGAGAAACTTCGTCCCATGGCTTCCGGGAAGAAGCCAATTCATGTTATGGCGAGTGGTAATCCGAAAGTTTCAGACTGCGATATGAAATGATACATGATACTTATTTTAAAAGATGGATCTGTGAATGTAGCTTAAAAACAGCTTTACTAAACTGATTTGTCGCAGATTTTCTTGACCTCAAATGATTTTGCTGAACGTGTAAAAAAATATAAGATTATATATATATTCCAAACAAATACAATCAGGAACCTAAGACAAGTGCGCCAATTGCTCTAGCAACATTTAATCCGGCGACATTAAATCCGCGACAACTGCTTCGAAGATAATTATTCCGAAAACATGTCTGCAGGCTACTTCAGACAGATTCAATTGATAATGCGGTGGTCAAAAGATAGCATTCAGATCTGGCTCACGTGTGTAAAGTGAATTATTTCCAGGTGTTGGATTTTGACAGACATCTGTTACTCAACAATCGTATAAATGCATTTTGTTTATTAAGGTGCCAGACAACTAAATTACCTCTACCGAGTATGCAGACTGGATACGTCAATTTGATGCTGACTGTTTTAAGATATTATGCACACGCTATGTTTCACCGCTAACCCGAATCTAATATCCAGTTAGATTGACGGATATGAACAGAATTGAGAAGTTGGTAACATAGGATTGAGCACAGCACAAATGGATTTCAACAGCTAACACATTTGACAGATGAATGTCATTAGCTCCCAAAGCGAATGAAAGAGATGGGCTTTACCTTGAACCCCTACACTCGGTGATCAGCGGTTATTGATATAGATAAATCTCTTTGTCTTAACCCGCTGGTAAAAGACCACGCTTGTCTCGGGGATGACCGGAACAGGGTCACTACAAATGAAATCCACTAGGTCATGTGTTCTAAGGCGTTTCGGGCAGCCCTTTTTTATGTCAGGCTGTGGCCGTTTAACTGGCTGTCTGAAAACCATTTTTTATCGGTAATCAACTAAAGTGTTAGCTACTGAGTTTGAAGGCTTCTAATCTTGTAATTGCCCTACAGCGGTAGCTCCTGTAGCATGGTGCATTGTGGGAGACGGGGCCAGGCTAGGAATATGGCGGCTTGACAACAAAAAGTTGG
>JAQQZZ010157687.1:0-12220 GCA_030265115.1 Mopalia vespertina | reverse complement strand
TCACTTCCTGGTAAGACAGTAATGGTGCGTGTTTATCCCAAAGTTCCCAGTCTGCGTTAAAAAGCTAGATGGTACTTCATGGTTACAAAATGGCTCTGACGGTTAAAGCGCTGGACCCGCGTGCGAATCTCGTTGGAGGCATGCAAAATTGTCTCCCTTTTCATCGAATATATACATCGAGAATTAAACACGTAAACAGTACGTCCCAAACTGCACACAGCGTCAGTTTTTCAAGTGAGTTTTAAGATGGCGGATAAATATCCCAAAGTCTTAGTTTCGATGAATGACAGGATGAGTTGACTCTTTCAGATTAGAATGTAAAACACATAAATATGATTATAACTACTATGCACATGCGAAAATAACACAGTAACCCACCATCTTGTCTACCGTTTTTTCGGACAATTTAGAAATGCCTGCATACAATGACTTACTGAATTATTTTAACTAATACCCAGCTTTTATTTTCCTTTGCTTTTTAAAAACGAATTTAAATTGCTCAGTAATGGACTTTTCTGTCACTTTAGCAAAACTAAAGTTTTATTTCTTAGAATTTATTTAATATTGTCAAATAGATAACGATCACTTAATGGTTTTGGAATCCAAGCTTTAGTCCCTTGAGAATATTCAACCAAATAAGTGCTAATTATTAAAAATATATAAAAAAAATATATAGTTATCAAAATATTTGTGCACAAAACTGACCTTTCTGAGATTGAAACGAGAGAAGGTCCAAAGAACTGAGCAATGCGACAACATGACTTGAAAATGGTTTAGACGAAAAAGCCGTGGCGAAGTTGTGTAGAATGTACACTCTAGACAGTGTATGATTCTGGTCTTCACATCACCCCCACCTCTTGGGTCGCAGGTTCGAATCCTGAGGCCCCTCTGCGGATCAATATGTCTCCCACAATAATGCTGGCCAATGATCTGTAATTGGGATATAATTCTGTTGATCTAGCATCGGATAAATAAATAAATAACCCAAATAAACATTGCCTAAGTTTACTTTGCCCTCTAAAAACAACAACAGCAGGACAAATACAAAATAGTGTGTAGTGTTAAGCTGTCTTTCGGTTCTAAGTTAGTTAGATCAAGAAAACACGGAATATATCCTATTCTCTACTAACCATGGAATTAATCTTCTGCACTATTACAAAAGCATACACGATAGTATCTGGTCTCGCGAGGTATATTACTAAATATTCCGGAGTCTGTTGTAAGGCCTGTTGTTCCCATTCGAAATGTAGACAAATGTCTTCTGAATTATGTTAATGACGAATCTATAATGAAAGTCTAAACCTCTAGTGTTACTTCTATAGACCATATAAATCTCATCTGCTACTGCGTTTGATAGATTCAGTTCATTCCTATATGTAAATATCCTTAAGTCTTTCTTTTAGGCAAGCTAGAAAAAAGTCTATCTAGACCTACGCGAAACCATGTCGGTACAGCAATTCCTTGATTGATGTTGCCCGGTCCGTTTTTCTTCCGGAGTCCAGATATAACAACATGCCATGTGCTTTACGTGGGTAGCGGCCATTTGCATAATTCAACAGACCTATCCAGCATTTAATGACCTTTATTGAAGTGTTGCAGACAATAGACAATGTACGACATTCGCCTAGTGCAATAAATTTTGGGGTGCTTTTTCCTGACGTAAACATGTTTACACGCCAAATACTGTTCACGTTTTTGTAGAGTTGGATATTGCTACCACAAACCTCCAAATTGGGATAGCATAACGGGGAACTGGGTGCTGTTGTTGTTGTTTTTTTTTCTAATCAATTTGTTTCTGTAACTTAAGTTTTCATCACCGTTGAACCCGACTTGACTGGATAAACAAAAAAAAATTTAAATTGAATCTTCAGTTCGTCTACAAATTACTGTGAAATGTCGTGAAGTGGGATTTAAAAATTATTTTTGTTATTATCATTCTGTTCTGACACGACTTTGTGTTTATCGAAATCGGACTAAATTTCAGGCATTGTTTTATACAACAACCACAATTCTGATTAAAACTTAAACAATAGCCACTTTTTGAAATTTTTGTATGGAGTCCCATTTTGTAACTCGTCTTTAAAAGTCACACTTCCAATGTATACAATCTCTTCCTTATAAAATGGCGTGGTTATAATAGGTTGGTTAATCTGATTTGTGGTATAATCCGATTTTGATCACGACTACGTCGCGTCGTAATTAAAATGTGTCAAAACGAGAACTCGAGCAATCCCAAAACTTTCCTTTTGTTCTGTAAAAGATATCGATGTTGTCAAAATTTTACGCACAATATCAATTTCGTCCGCACGAGTATTTCACTTATATTCTCAGCTTGTCACTAGGATAGGAAATCGGGCGAAAACCTCGATGTAGAAAACAAAAGAGTGAAAAGCATTAGCGAATACCACTGGGCAATATTTCGCAGAAATTGTCAAAAAGAGTTTCTTTTTTTTTGTCTCTGCGAGCTTTCTCAATATACTTGACACTGTTCAAACTGTCTGTTGACCCAAATAACCCTCTGTGAACATCGAAAATATCGTCAAAGATACGGACGAAAAAAACATATTTAAAAAAACAGAACCGAGCAAATGGATTCAATGGTTGTTCAGCAATATAATTTTTTTTTTTTTTTTGCATATTTAGCCTGATTTGTTTTGCTTCTGTATTATCTTTCGTAGATTTATAATGTCATAGTAGAGTCTCTCAGATATGTCAACAACAAAAAATCAGCGTAAAAAAATAGGGTAACTTTGTCTACCACAATCATCAGAGCTAAAAGGTTTCTAACCGATGTGGAGTCCTTTTTTTAAATGTACAACAAACTGTTTTTGTGTTTGTTATGGTAAAATAAATTATATGCTGTGCTGTATAGCAATTATCTTTGCAATTTTCACAGATCCTGGCGTGGCGTCGTATGCGGGCGATGAACAGGCCAAAGCGTATCCAAAACTAGAGTCAAGTGCAAACGGTATCAGCGGCGATGCAGGCAGCGATAGCAGCTACGACTTAGACCAAATGCAGGACAAGCTTTGGCAGACGCAGGGCGATTTAGAAGACACAAATTCAGATGAGTTCAGTATACCATCTGTTCCTTTACCAGATAGTGAAGAAGAAAACAGTGATGCGAAAAAGCGTTCACCTTATGACTTTATTGGGAAAAAAAGGTCATATGACTTTATTGGAAAGAGGAGAGCCTATGATTTTATAGGAAAGAAAGGACACTATGATTTTGTGGGTAAAAGAGGGCCCTATGACTTTATTGGTAAAAGAGGGCCATATGACTTTGTGGGTAAAAGAGGTCCCTATGATTTTGTGGGTAAAAGAGGGCCCTATGACTTTGTGGGTAAAAGAGGGCCCTATGACTTTGTGGGTAAAAGAGGACCATATGACTTTGTGGGTAAAAGAGGGCCCTATGATTTTGTGGGGAAAAGAGGGCCCTATGACTTTGTGGGTAAAAGAGGGCCATATGATTTTGTGGGGAAAAGAGGACCATATGACTTTGTGGGGAAAAGAGGGCCCTATGACTTTGTGGGTAAAAGAGGACCCTATGACTTCGTTGGGAAAAGGCGACCATATGACTTTATAGGTAAAGAAGATTCAACAGAGTCGGAAGACAAAAGAGGGGCATATGACTTTATCGGCAAGAGAAGAACGCATGACGTTGTGCAGAAACGCAGTCCGCGCGACGTACTTTCTGATTCTGCTGAAAAGAGAAGTCCGTATGACTTCGTAGGAAAAAGAGGGCCTTATGATTTTGTTGGGAAGAGAGGGTCTATGTTATTTGTTCAGAGAAGTTATGATTTCAATCATGGACAAAGAAACAATCCGCTATCACTGTTGCGTCAAGCTTTGTATGCTCCTTCTAATGCCAATGTTCACAATGTAGATTCACGTGCAAGGCATGATTTTGTTGGGAAACGAAAGCAGGAGTTATCGCCCTTAAAAGTTCACCCTTCCTCACAGACCTCACCCGCTAGATGGCCTTCGGAATATCGCCCGTTTGACATCCGACCAGATCTAGCTATTTTAAAGCTGACAAATGCGCTAAAAAAATTCAATCCAAATTCTTCGAAGGAGGAAGAAAATGAGCTTAAGCGAGAGGAAGAACGTTTTGATGACGGCAAACGAAAGCTTTGGCAATCACAAACATTATCATCCTACCCGTCCATCGGATACAGCACGCCCTTGAAGCCAAACTTTCGCTTTGCTATGTCTATGCCCAGAGTCTTTCAGCGCATGCGCCTGGCTAGCGGAAATGAGCGCGCAGGACATGCTCTTATATAGACAAGTCTGCAAGGCGAACTTGAGCTATATCACAGGCAAGTTACTGTCCACATTGTGATAATAAAATATTATTTTGAAAACAAAGAAACGTCAGAATTTCAAAGTTTTTAAGTATTACTTTTACTTCTGTTATTATGGTGACGATTTACTACATTATTTTCGTCTAACTACATATTTGAGCAAAGCTTAATCCCAGATTATTATATGACTAGACCTTTATCATTCTGTTTTTCGCAGTAGACGATGAAAATACGTTTATTGACTCGTTGAAGCCCCCAGCCTTAGTGACCAATCCATCTCCTGCTGTCGATGATTTATCAGCGCTACAAGAAGCCCTTGACAACAAAAGAGGATATGAGTTTCTCGGCAAACGCGGATATGAATTTTTGGGAAAGAGAGCTGCAGAAAAAAGACCTTATGACTTTGTTGGGAAACGTCGGGGTTACGACTTTATTGGTAAACGAGGACGTTATGAATTCATCGGGAAGCGAAATGACATGGCATTGCCCAGAAGTATGGATTCCGAAAAAAGAGGTTTAGAATTTTTGGGTCGAAAACGAGGCATGGAATTTTTAGGAAAACGACAAGATAAACGCGGTATGGAATTTTTAGGAAAACGAGAAGATAAACGTGGTATGGAATTTTTAGGTAAAAGGGGAGTCAAACGAGGATATGAGTTTATTGGAAAGCGTTTGAATGATTTAGATGATGCTGACAAACGAGGGTTCGAATTTCTTGGTAAAAGAAGGGCGTATGACTTCATTGGAAAACGAGCCCTATCGGACGATAACGACTTGTCTGAAGACAAGAGAGGGTTAGAATTTCTAGGCTAACATAAAATATGTATTCTGCGGTTTGACACTGCAAAATTACCACGTGCAAGTTTCACGTGATGAACATACTTTAATTTCAATTTTCTCTTTCGACACAACAGCTGGCGCCATGAACTGTATTCAATAAACAATAATAACGTTGTAAAAATTATTAAATGTCATATTATTCGAAAAAGCCGATAATTTTATTGTTATATTATCTGTTTTAAAGACATTTGATAAGTGGAAGCGACGTCACAACGTCAATACTATATAACATACAAGTGGTAAGCATCTATGTCAACGTTGATTAATTATCGTATAATAAGGGGTTATGTTGTACACATAACAGAACAAAGACACTTTTATTACCTTATTGTAATTAAATATTTGTTTATTTTATTTTTATGTACCTTATCAACGTGGACAGTGAAGGCAATAAAGTTCTGTCCTCTATTGTATTGTCGTTTTAAATTTTACTTGATGATCAGATTGTCTGCCGGCCTAGACGAAAGAACCGCATATCCCAGTACATGAAATCAGCATAGCCCAGGGAACTCTTACAAGATTGTATTTCGATAAGTAACCAAAGTGTGAGATCGATGAAGCCCATAAAGAAATTCTGAACAAGATTGTCTTTCGAAAGGTGTATCGGTGTTGTTTTGGCGGTTTTAAAGATCTCGATTAACGCAGGAATGGAAAACGTCAATCATATGCCTACCCTGCATTTGTGAATTTAAATTATGACTATCAAACCTTATTTCGGTATTTTCGTATCACTTTATTGAAAAAAAATCAACTTTTTATGCAGCCTAAAATATAACAGAAACAATATATACGGGAGCTTAAAGCACAAACAGGAAACGTTCACGTGGCCCAACAAATCATCTGTGCTCTGAGATTGAGAGAAACTTAAGAGGCAACTTCAGCTATGTTTGGCCAGGATTTGTGCGTTTAGTTAATAAGTTCTGTCAAAATGTATGCACTTAGACATTTTGGGAACTATAGGCAATACAAAACAATGAACAATTTGTAGCGGATTGCATTTCACACTCCATGTGATACATGCGACAAGAGTGTATATCGTATCAGTAAGCAGGAGCATATGCGTTAAAATATCGCCTACTGACCAACACGAAAGTTGAGCCACTGTCCTATCAGCGGAGACACATTTTTAGAAACAAATATCAACTATAACAAGCGCTGGGTGCAGCCTCCTTAAAGTTTCACCAATGACATACGACCCTTTGCGACACTTCCAAAAAAAGCTAACTTTAATACAAAAATAATGAAAAAGTGCACAAATGCGTGGACATAGAATGCCACGTTATTGTGTATTGTGCTATACCATCATCAATTCCAAAAAAAAAGAGAATTTTTACCAAAAAAAACTACCGAAAAGTGCAAAGATGCGTTGAAATACAATGCCACGTTATTGTGTATTATGTCATACCATTAATTCCAAAAAAGTCAATGTTTACACAGAAATAAACTAAAAGTGTAAAAATGCGTGGAAACAGAACGTCGCGTTTTTTGCGTTTTACATGTATGCCATTGATGTATCTCGAAGAGGGTGTCAATATTCTGGCTTCAAAGTTCTACAGGCCCTCTGCCTAAGGGCAGATAACTTCCAATATAGCAATGCTGTCTTTACTGATCACTGGTGGAAGATCCGTTTTCCAGCATTTTTTGGCGGTCTATAAATGTTAGTTACTGTTTGAATGCGCCACATTAACATAAATTCAATCTCCTTGAGCACAACGTCAAGAACTTGCATAATTTATTGTTATTCTGTAAGTGTTTAAGCGCATGACAGATCACCAGATATTTCAAGCAGAGGATGTCGTGTTTTTAAATGAAGTCGCCAGAACAATATTTAAAATTCAGAGAACAAGGCTAAAAACTTCGTAACATCAACTGCTAAATCGGTTTGATGGTAATTTTAGAACTGTTTTCTTCCTGTCAACATAAAACACCCCAGTTTTTCTCTAATTTGTTGCACTAAAAGTCAATTGATAGTAAACATGTCTTAAAACGAGCAGGTCTCAAGGGAGCTAATTGGAAGATAAAATATCGATTGGTGTCTCTAAGAGGAATCAATGAGCAGGGATTACGTCCCCTGAGTCTGGACTTCAACCATGTTTAACCGGATTAGAGGGTCATTCTCAGATGTATTTTACATCAATGCCATCTCGGGGAAGAAATCTCACCGATCAGGATAACATTTCATCAGGTTTATGTCCAGATGAAGTTACCCACATCGACAACTCACTTACAGTCTGGAAACACAAACGATACTTTAGGCTATTGAGTCCCCACATCAGTTCTCAGGGATGTTCCTTTGTTACTGGTGCTCACTCGTAAGTCCTCTGTTCAACTGTTAAACATAGTCCGCGCTGTGTAGAAATTTCACTGTTTTCGTCTGTGTTGGGTTCAGAACTTAATGTGTTTCTAATTAAGCTAATTAAGCCCACTCTAAAGTCATACGAAATTCCTTTGGTTGATTGAATTGTGCGAAAAGGTGCGCATGCGCCGGTAAATATGCTTCAGGCGAACAAAGTGCACTATTTTGATGCATATTTGTACATCTGAAATTGTTATTTTCATCTATGAAGAAGAAATTTGATATTTTGTTTGTAGAAACAAATCACAAATTGTAACCGTTGGAGTTTAAAGTATTCCTGGAATAAATGTAGTCACCAACGCTGAGATGGAAGTTTGATTGGTAGATTGATGTGGTCGATGACTGACCAGGTGCAGGGCTATTTATTCGTTTATTCCCGTACGTTAAGTTGCTTAACAGGATGCATAGTTGCAAAAAGAGGTTATCTCTAAAATAATCTGGAAGAGCTCTACTGCAGTGTTTAAAATGGGACATTGTTTGTTTGATTAGGGTTTAACGTCGTACTCAAGGGTATTTCACTTATATGACGACGGGTTGTTCATTTCACAAGGTTCCTTGCTTAAACACGGTGGACAACTGAGAAGAAACCTCGTACAAACCACCCTCGCGATTGCCGGAGCCACATCCCGTGACTCACTGATATATCTGATGGTGGACAGGCGGTTTCGAACCCGTCAGGGTACATCGAAGTAGCCCTTTAAACCTCTACCTTTAAAAATATATGTCGGGGTTAAATTTTCCCCAGCATAGCATAACGGAAAACGACATATTTTGAAACATCGGTATTATGGTACCTATAGTTGTAAGATATACAATTTCCAAGAGCCCTGTAGTTACGTCTATATTTTTATTGTAGATAACAAAAACGTTTACTTGTCTCCACATATGTTTCAAAATCAAACCCTTGAAATGTGTTTTGAGATATTATTTTGCGATACAAATTGTTAAAGACAGGTAAAAAAAATCAGCATCAAAATAGTTCTGCAGTTTTAAATTACATTTGCCCTTGCATATTTTATTGTCCCTTGGAACTGTCATTCCCCAAAACAATGAATTAAATCTTCTGTAAAATAAACCCTCGGTAGCTCACAGCCTAGAAATCATCTCCCTAGATGACCGGTAAAATTAATCTCCGTGTAACAGTAATTTCTTTAGACGTTAGTTTGCTCTTTGCTCTAAAATAATTATCTCTTTTTCAACCGAGACACACAAAGTTTAAGGAGGGGGGCAACAAAACAATGCAAATTATGTTTGATAATTTTTATTTGAAATATGCCGCATATTACAACACATGTTGTGACGTTTTCATGGGGGGTATCCAAGTTTGGTCAAACCTCTTCTTTATGAGGAGGTAAGAATGTTAATGGCAGTTAACATTTACATTCTCACCTCCTCGAGAAGAGGTTTGGTCACAAATGAAAATGTTTATGCCATGTATTGTTATATGCGGCTTTTTTTCTGGTGGCAACTAAACAAATTTAATTTGTATGAAATTATCACAATTCACACAAAACACAATCGGCACTCATTTGTTATATTTGTCCCCCTCCCTGATTAAGATATCCTTAAACGTGGCGCGATGATGTCTATTTTAAAAGATACCCATTGAGCACGGCTACATCTTGTTAAACAATGAAATTTTCTTCCAAACTGAGACGTCAAGTTCTATGGTCAGGTTAACAGGGACACTGATCTTTAATTAAAACGAGACACGTTAAGTTTAAAGGTATCTCCAAAAGGGGCGTGATTATCTTGGTTTTAAAAGAGACGCATTGTGCCCAGCGGTATCGTTCAAAAGGATGCGTGGGGCCCTAAAAGACACATTGTACCCAACGGTATCGTTAAATGACAGACGTTGTTGAGCCCTTATACATCGCCTAGAGAGAGACATGATTAGACACATCAGCATTTCCGAAACGACACATTTTGGTGTAAGACTCAATCTTCTAATCCCTTATTGGTCCGTGATACTGTGGAAGTACTGATAGGTAACTGGAAGGGACTTCATCCATATCACTACAAAATACCATAGACTATGTGCATCGATTGGTGCGACTACCAGACAGTCGAAATAATCAAGAAATTCGGTCTACACTCTGATTAGGCTTGTGTTAGATATATTTGATAGCGTATATTTTAGTGCACCAGACAAACGTATAAAACAGTTATTATGCTCTAGATCCGGCCGTTCGTAAACATCCACGAGATAAATATAATTAGTGCCAAATCCACTGTTTGCTCGTATAAAATCCATAAATACAGCTTATCGGAGATTAATATCATAAACTGGCTTTCGTCTTCACTAGCCTGCCTGTTCTTAAACGTTGAATAGCGGTCTCGAGTCCATGGGATGTTCGATAAAAAAACTCAGCATCGTTTTGTAAGGATCAAGTACCATCTAGCTTTTCAACGCAGAGTGCAACTTTGGGGATAACCCGCGCCATCACCATCGTACCAGGAAGTCACGAGGCGGAGCCCTACTTCTATCACAGTTAAAAATAAAAAAATCTGTTTCAAAATTTGAAGATATGTTATGTGGGTCAACATAAATGTATAAACAAATTTTGTTTTATTTAAGAATAAATACATTTGTTTGTGGATTAAAACGAAGGAATTGCATTGATCTACAGCTAAATGATATCATAGTACAGTCCCAGAATATTTATACAGCTGTAATGTGCACAATGTACACAATTTTACAAAATATCACTACATTCAAAGTGGTTCTGGTTTATGACCAGACAGTCTATACACAAGTCGTGGAGTTAAAACGGCGACAGTTTTAATAAAATGGCTCAGCAGCTGATTGCACAACTTTCTAAAATAAAATCGATTCTACTTCCTACGTTGAGACATTAACTCTGAGATACACCCGGGCCTTCTTGTTTTTAAATTATTTCATTTGCGGGTCTGTGCCTTACGTAGATCCAAATATTGGCGAAAACTAATGTGCGATGGCCTGGCATGGCGTAATAGAGCAAGTTTTGTAATGGTCGACTGTTTTGTACTGTTTTCTCCACCAATCAGAATGCCACAAATAAAAGGAGCCAAAAATCACATATATGTGGTTTTTGTAGGGTAAGTAGGGCAATCTCGGATATGCAACCTTGGAAGAATGATGTTAAATATCAGCGAAAAAACATCGGAACGACTTAACCAAGATTGCAAAGCCTCACTTCATCAGATGCTTTAGGGACATGAATTTGAGGCTGAGCAGTACCTCGGATTTATTTTACGGCCGGACATTATACATTATTAAGACGTATTGCTATACCCTCGCTATCTGACATATAAAGGACATAAAAGTAAATGAGAAAGGAGAGACGGTATTTAAATCTAAAATTTTGACAATGTTCATAGCTCAGTTGTGATAAATAAGGACTTTTGGGGTAACACTTTCTTCGTTTGGACTATTTTAGTTCGGAAAATTTTGCCACGCGGGAATCGAACCCACGACAATTAAGGTACGTCGCAAACAGCCGACAGTAAATGCCTGTCATCTAGATATCTCTGCCAACCGGCCATCTACAGCCAAACTAAATCCTATTTAAACTAAGAGATTGTTATCCCAAATATAACGAAATAATGTATTTAATACACTATATCTACACATACTAAAGTCTTCTTTAGTGTCAAAAGCTCGATGTTCGTTTGTCAATTAAATAATAATAACATTTAGTCATGATGGTTTGTCATGAAACAAACTAAAACTGAGATAAAGCACGTCATAAGAACACATGGTGTATACACCATGCGATGTGAGGCTGAACCTCCATGTTATGGCTGAATTTTACACGCTCCATTTGATTGGTAACGCACACAAGTCATTGTATTCTCGTACATTCAGTGACGCTCTACTGCAAACAGAGAGAATGTGTCATAAATTTACCATCACGTATTTGTAACGATTAATACAATCATGTGTTAAGCTCAACTCGAGCACGTCAGCAAAGGAGTCAGAAATGGAAACAATGTTTTAATAAGGACAAAATGCACATCATAGGGTTGGTAAGACAACTTGACTTTATTACGTTTCATGTCAACGATAAACGACGCGTTTCTATGATTTGTAGCACTAAAAACCCAATCGATAATGGACATGTCTTAAAACGAGCCGGTCTCAAGGGGGATATTAATCGGACTGGAACCATGTATAACTGGATGAGAGGGTCATTCTCAAATAGATTTTATCCCAATGTCATCTCGGGGTAGAAATCTCACCGATCAGGATTACATTTCATTGGATTGTTACCAACGTCGACAGCTCTGCTATAGCCCAGAAATATGACCCGCTAGTATTTTGTGTGTAAATATGGATTTATTTGATTGATTGACTGATAGATTGAGTTTATTCACCAAATTGTTTGTACAAAATTATAAATTTCAGTTTAATGAAACAATGGCGGGAGTAAAGCTCCAAGGAGCTTGTTCTGTCCCTATTAATAAATGGTATGTAGAATTTGTTACAAGTAAACATGTACATGAGAAGCAACAGTACTAACAAACCAATGTAACAAAGACAATATAACAAAAAGCTATATACAGATATCTTCGTGTAGCCGTGATTTTTAATTAATGCGTGCTGTGTTTAATATTTATAATAGTGAATGAAACTATGAATTATAGTATAAATGATTCAAGACGTATGTTTTAATTTTGCATTTTATGAGTGACAATGAGGTGATGGTTCGAATGGAGGTAGGAATGTTATTCCATTCCC
>JAQQZZ010157686.1:0-26209 GCA_030265115.1 Mopalia vespertina | reverse complement strand
TACAATGTCGATTGGTTTCTTAAATTGACCAATCACAGAGCTGCTTCTCAATTCTGGTTTGTAAAAGCCAAAGATTTCCGTTGACGAAATGAAGTTTCCCGATGGCATATTTTTACATGACCAACGGATACATGCACGCACAAACACCATTCAAATAATAAAATTTGAGTGGAATTGAACTTTCTCCTGTTTACATGCGACTAACAACATCAACACAGAAAATGCTTGTTTTGGCTGAATTTGGTGTTTACCATGGCCGCGTGTTATCTGTGTTTTTATTGGACAACTCAAACTGTGACCTTTCTTCAACCCCAGTAAGCTTGCCCTAATTGAACAGTAAATGTAGAAGGAATGCGTTAGATCTCAATAACGCGACAAACAAAACACGGGGAGCATTTTTGAGATCTGATTTTAACTAGATTGGCTCTTATAATTCTCCATTGGAGTGCAATAATGTACCTAGAGTAACACTAGGCATTATGAAGCAATGGATCATATTTTGTCTTCTTGGAATAAGCATCAGGCTACCATTTTAGTGAGCAGATCAGTGATCAGCACTGTACAGCATAATGAACAAATCCCATCTTCTACGGCATGAAAGAGAAATATGAAAAACTGAAGTCATCAGGTGAATTTCCACATTTATTCTTGTCGACTTGAAAAACATTTATTTAATTTTTATGCCTTCAAGATAAGTTCAATATCCACCAAATTCCCCTGAATCACAATCCTGCATAATGAGCCAATTTCAGTACCTACTTTATTTGGAGCTTATGTCAAAACAGTAAAACTATTTAATCTTGATGATGATGATCTGGACAAAATAAAACTAGATGCTATGACATCATACAGCATCAGTCAATATTTTACCCTTTAAAACCACTCTGTCACTAGAAAACATCTATTGTATACCTTGGGTCAAAACAATAGAGGAGTCAAGCTTGACATGAAGTTAAATCATCTTCCGGAGGCAAGGCGGAAAATATCGTCACATTAAGCCTTTCTTCCTTCCTACCTTGCCTTCATAGACGTAAAACCCTGAGTTAGCTAAAGTTTACAACAGCTACTTTCAGATGACCTATCGTCGTCCCATCCAATCAGATTGAAGCTTCCATATGAATGAAAGAGGTGGCCTAAACAAAGGATAACAACTAGACTATATTTTTAATATACACGCATGATCCAAGTCCCATTAACGAGTCCTGACATCATCACAGACACGTTAATTGACAGTTGCCACGCTTGTTCGTGTAGACTTCGATATGTTAATGACTTTCTGATTGGCTGCTTGTTTCTACAATAGTCCAATTATACTTTTGTCACATTTTTGCCGCAAGGGTAAAATGTGAAAGTCTTGTCTTAGACATTTTGGTTCTTGCAATGGGAAGATGGGTTAAATAGGCTAAATGCTCGATCTAAAGCATATGTTGTGTTTTAAGTAAATTGAAGGTACATGCATTGGTGTTTCAAAGCATAGACAGCTTTTGTTTACGTTAGGAACAGACAAAATGATAGTTTTTATCTGATTAGGAATACTTAAGCTTTACAAAGTTTTGTAAAAATGAATAGTCAGCATACACAATGTCACTACTCGAACACACTCACCATAGCCTAACGATTGCCATATTGACTGTCCACTGCCCTCAAGCGAATTTTAACCAATCACTGAACAGCCCTTTCAAAAGTGTGAAAAGTGTTTATTCCCAGCGGTAATCCTTATTCTATTTCCAGTGTGACATCACGTAACTCCAATCTATTACGTAGACTTCTCTCATTTATGTATCCACCATTTTAAACAGCTGTTAAACTTAACTGCCCCCTTCTCATGTTAGAGAGGTTGGGACCAGTTCTTGTTTCTGATCAGTGAAAAAATCAGACATCATTTTCTTTTTATTGGAAACATTTGACTCTAGATTATAAAATTTTGGCCCATTAAATTACTGACCATTGAATATGCCAGAAACCTGATGGCTGTTTTATTAGCACATTGAAGTATTAACAAAAGGTTGGTTTATTAATAACAAATAGTAAATCAATAGAAGTTATCATCCATAAACTGGCCTTTTCTAACTTCATATAAGAATTTCCACATGTGAATAAATCCGAAGTAAACTATTGTATAGAATTGGCAAACATGAAAAAACTTTAATGTATCAACAGCTTTCTTGGTTTTGTTTTTCATCATATTTTTGACAAAGCAAATTAGGTATGGAAAAGCTAGCTTAATAAACGTATCGGTACTCCTATCGTATACTCCTACGGTATGGTTGTACAAATATATGAAGGCTGTACTGATACATTTACTAAGCTATGGAAAAGTAAGAGAAAAAACAGAGAACATCTTCTGAGCTTTCAATCAGATTTACTTATCATGCTATCATAAAATAAACACTTGTTTTTATTGTTCATATTTATTTATTATTTATTTGATTTAGACATGATACGTAGTGAAACAATTTTATGTACATGAAAGGCATAATTTGCCGCATAAACAAAATAGTTTATAACAATTCTTGTAGAGTTACTTGGGCAAGTTGCACAAGATTGATCGAATTTTAGGAAACTTTATTTATCTATTTTTTTTTACTAAGGAGAGTATGATCATCATATAGTCGCCACTGGATATAGATGCAGAGTTCTGTATATGTAATACCGGTAGTCTTTCATACAATGTAGCCTTATTCAGAGATACAGAATTAGAGTGCATATAAACCTGTAATTTCACTTTCCACCTATCAGTTCAATTAGTACTGTCCAATAATATTTCACATAATGAACTAACTGAAACATTTTATATGCCAAACCAGACTTGAAATTGCCCATTAGCCTTGTTAAAATAACAGAAGTACGGTTCAAGTATCTGTTGCCAACCTGCCCTTTTTCTCTCTTTCACACGGACTGTAGACTTGACATTTTAGCCGAAGGGCCTATAACTTCCACTTTTTAGGCAGGTCTACCTTATAAAAGGATACAGAATCTATTTTCATTGGGATATTAAACATGTATTTAGGCGATAAGTCTATTTAATTGAAGATTTGAACGCTACTTCAACACCTGAAGTAGGGCAATTACACAAATTGTGATGTTTAAACTCTGTAGCTATACTGGATAGAGATTAATTTTCCAACAATGCAAACATTTCACATTTTAGATAGTGTAGCAATAAATGTTTTGGTACACGGCAGTCATATAAATGTAAAACCTTTGATTGCAGCTTGCCACACAAATCCATCCAATCATAATTTTATAAAAGCACCTCTGACAAGATATAAAAAAAATGTCCCTGAACACTTCATATTCTGCCTTACTTAATATCATGCAAAATTGAAAGGAAAACGCTGTTAAAAACCACCCCTTGGATAACCAGTCATCTCGTATGACTCTCTTTTATTCCGGATGCCACTGGTAGGGATACATCAAAGGAAGATCAGCTGTCCAAAACGCTAACCACTGAGTTGTTTCAGAGTATGATGCAGGTCAGTTTGAGGTGACATCTCCATGGTGTCAGTCAAAGGTTATCATGAGGTCAGATCTATGCTTGAAGGTTTAACTTGGCTCAAATACTACCTAGGCCTGCATTGATGGTCCTGCGACTTTGGCCCCCAGACTGTGCCCTGCTCCAGAGAACCCAGTGGCTCCCTGGGGGGTAAAAATGAAAAAACAAGAACTGTTACATCAGACCAAATTGCAATTCATATTTAACAAAATCCATAAATGTAAAAAAAAGTCACAAAATTCATTTTGAATAATTTGACAAAATGTAGTAATGAAACCTTACCTTGCAATTACATTTGGTAATTTGGTAATAAAATGTATTAATCTGTAAAATCAAACAGAGAAATCTTAACCACATCTGACTAATCTAGTTTGATTTGTTTGTTTGTTTGATTGGGGTTTAACGCCATACTTTAGGTTATTTCACTCACAAGACGGCGTGCCAGCCGAATGGGTGAAGGAAACCACCCCCGACAATACTGGCAACAAACATAAAACATCACAGGACAAATACAGGACACTCACAGGACAATTTAAAGACATCAGAAACATATCTGAATCCTGTTCCTCTTTAGCTCAGATAGCACCAGAGCAACAGGAAACTCCCTCCAATCACCTGCCTAATCTAGTTTGAAAAGACCCAAAGAATTTACAGTTATCAACAATTATGAAAACAAAAATACAGACCCTTTGAAGCGGAATGATGTCCTTTTCAGTGAGTTTTTTCCCTGTCAATGGATCCAGCATATCTTTCCTGATGATTTTTTCCACACATTCCAGCGTTACGACCTTACCACTGATAAACAAAAGATAAAGTCCCTTTTTTAAAAATGTTATCTTTGGCTTTATTAAGATGTTAGAAAAAGGTGCGGTAAGATGGGGAGGGCGTCTTAAGCATGTGGGTGGGTGGTATATCACAGGACTACTCACACCATATATCAAAGATTGAGTTGTTATTTATTGTATATACAAAGTTGCTGAAATATCAAGTTTCCTTCACAATTTACAGAATCAACATACATTTGAACTGAACAAAATTCAGTGACTCATGCATTTGTTTTTAAAAAAAATATATATTCACCCTTGTTCCTAACCGAAGAAATCAATCTGATAATTTACAACAGTGTAATAGCTAATGTAGGCTGCTATTCATTACTTATGGGTGATGAAATTATAATAAATAGTCATACATTTTACATTATAATTGCTCGTTTGATTGTGGTTATACTCAAGCTTATTTCACTGATGTCTATAAATAAAAAAAACAAACTTCTTTTGGGTCCTGCTATAATTTTTCTAGTCCTTGCTCCTAGCCAAGCTGCTCTTATTGAACTTGTATTATGAAATCCTACAATGGCACAATACTTTTCTAAAAATCTTAAATTACTGCAGTGAAAACTTTGTATCACATCAGTGTCTATACATGTTGTCCAGGGAAGGCAACTCCTTCAGAGGATGACAACTATTTCTGCTGCAAGACGAAGATATTATACAGGAGTTGAGAAATCTAAAAGGGAGATAACTCACGTTGGCTTGAGAACAGCTGAAGGTACCGAGTTACCAAGGACATCATTTGTCACAGCGCAGACATACCTTGCCTACAAAAAAAAAAAAAAGAGCCCCCAAAAATAAAAAAAAACTACTGGAAAATAAACCTCTGACTGACTGATATTTAACATTGTGCTTAAGGGTAGTTCACTTATTATATTATGTAGTTCAAAGTACTTCCAACTATAGCAGCCACAGTTACAAAACCATCAATAAGCCGTGTTTTGCCATGTTGAGAATTCATGTTCCTCCATAGATAAGACAGTATAAATGGGCTGCAACACACTACCCTTAACCAGAGCGCTTGAAAAACACAATTTTAATTGATAATATGTAACAAGCATAGTGAAAACACACCATCTTGTGTTCATCTTTTTACTCTTGACTTTATTCAGTCTCCTAACTAAATCAAATAATGGGGTCTTCCTGTTTGCCACAGCCCACAGATGTAAAAACAGAATAAATCATTAAATAATTTCAGAAGAAATCATTACATTATTAATAGCATGGAAGTAAACATTAACATTTGTGGATAACCGTCTGAGAAAAATCTATGTTATTGTTGACCTGCTTTGCGATAAGTGATGTTTTTGAATCTCCATCTTTTATAGGTGTGAAATCTACTGTTATCAGATCTTTTAACCTCAAAGGTTTCCCAGTCATTGGGCAGCGCACTTTTTCATCCTAGATTAACACAAAAAGGATTAAATATGAATAAAAGAAACATACTAAAATGTGTCCACTATATATTTCTTGAAAGTGGCCCCAGGATTGGCTGATTCTAGCTTTACATCAAAAGTAAAAAAGTTCTAAATGGCAACCATAGTCCGTAATTTTTTTTACTCAAATGCACAAGTCAAGCATTTTTTTTTTCAATCTATAGTAAAGCTTGCAATTTTTTTTTCCCCATTCTCTCGCACTGCGTCAAATTGATTTTGTGCAACCGCCATGTTATCAAATAATAGTTTGCATAAAAAATCAAGGCCTGAGAAATAATACATCTGAAATAGTGTGCCACAGAGTGGTAAAAAGGAGAAGTAAAACTGAGTAAATTGGTTCTTAGATTGTAGTCAGTGTCATAATTAAGGTTATTTCACTCATGTGACCGGGTGCCAGTCCAATAGTTGAAGAGAACCACCCTTGATGTCCCAAACAATGACAAGACAGGGCACTTGCAAGAATCAATACAAGTGAAATCACCGTTGGTTTCACACTGCCTCGAAATCTCTGAAAACAGGAATAGTCCTCAAACCCCCCCATGATGTTATCACAAAGATCTACATAAAGTCAATATTGTCACAATTTAGTTTATGTAGAAACTGACACTCTGTAAGACTCAGCATCAAGGGTACAGATTAATACAAGTAAAAAGACTGGCAAATTAAGAGAGCTTAACAACTTACTGGTTTCTTAACTAACGTTGGTGTGAAGTTTGGGGTCAGTGTGGGAATCCAGAAACTTGGCAACTGTTTATCTCTGCCCTCAGTAACATTACTCACACTGGGACCTGAACTTCCAGGGGCACCTGCAATACAGTTACTTATGATTGACTGACTGATGGGTGTTAAGCTTAAATGTCAACAAGTATTAATAAAATCTTATTTTCTTCTGACAAAACAGGTTTTAAATAACGTGTTTTCAACAGTTGAAATGTGCTCCAACAATAGCCACAGTTAGGCCATCCTTAAAATTACCTGTGTTTCCCGTAACCCTACTGACCTGGCAAAAACTGAAAAGTTGGCTTGGTGGTTTTATTATTTTTTTTACATTTTAAGAGAAATAAAATATTAAAAAAGCCAAACCTTGCCTGAGCTGATACCTTTCAATGATTTTCTTCAAATGGTTAATTTTTTTTTTAAGCAACATTCATTTTCTTTTGCAATAAATAAGTCTGAATTGAATTTAACAGAACTGATTTTAACAGAACTAAATTTAGCAGAATTTAGAGATACCAGAAGTGTATCCCAGGACTTAAGTTATCGCCTTTGTCATATAAAGTGGATAACAGTTATCAATCTCTACCAGAGGTGTCGTTCATGCCTTAATTCGTGCACAATATTCTGACTTCTATCTTTAGTGTTTTCCTTACCATACCTGAGGACAAACTTTTCTCATATTGTGTCTTGCTTGATTTCGCTAGCATAATAATGCAGGGCACAAATGACACACTGCCTTTACAGGGCTGACATATTGCCGAGTTGGTTGTTAAAACACAAATCAAACATATGTGCTCATCAGGTAAAGAAAAAACAATTGCCTACCTACCCATGTTTTTCATGGGTTTGTTACCTGAAACACAGATATTTTTAAGGACAGCCTGAAACAACCGCAAAATGTTAAGTCTTCCTCAAATGGTACATGTAGATAGTATGAATTTAGTAAATATTCTTTTACATGGGCACTAACATCTTGCTGGAACCCTTTGGCTCGAAATGGAGAATTTTTTTCCATTCCTTTTATTTAAAGTTAAACATTAAAACTTGATGATACGGTCATTTTAAAAAAAAATACTTATAACAAATAGTTAGATTTGGGATTATGACAGCAGAGGCAGGGGTTCATAGACGTCCAGTTCAACTACCCTAAATGGGTAGTTAATCTGGAGAATAAACTCTATTTGAGACATAATTTTAACACATCATTTTATAAAAACTCAAATCAGACTCCATTTCTTAAGTTTAAGTATGATAAAAATAAATAGTTGGGCATTTAAAAAAAACTATTCAATATAGCACTAAAAAAACTGAATTTTGTTCAGTAAAAACTCAATATTTGGACGTCTATGAACCTCTGAGACTATGTGTCCCACTGTGTTTATTTGTCATATGTTGAGGTGTGGTACCAGTGATGGAACGAGTCACATGCACCTTACACTGGAATATCTGACTACTTCATAGGTCTATCTAAATAGGCTTAACAACATGCTGGTAAACAAAATGTAGATTGAATTGATAGCCAATCTTAAAATGCATATGTCAGATGCTTCAGATTTTGGAAGATTCAACATAGAAGCGTGCTCATTTCTGGAAAGCAGTTTGGTAGCGACTTTAAATTTGTTGCTTTTTAAAGAGGAGAATTTGGGTATCAAAAGCGTGCTTCACTTTTTTCAAGTTTGGCCTAGATTTTTTCAAATGTTTTCTGGAATACATATTTGAATTTTTAAATGGTTTTAATAATAGCCAACACTTACACAACTGTAGTTTGTGAAGTCTTTTGCTCTGTAACAAAACTAGCCCTCCTCAATGCTAGGTAAAAATTGTACGAATATGTTTTAAAGATACTGCTGTTAGTCATATTTAGAAATGAACAGACACCATATGTCTTGTTTCTACATTTGCAGGCTGTAATCTATTACTGCAGTGGGAATTTTTCAGTACCAAATAATTATTAATATATATATTTTGAATAAATGAAGTTTTAAATTAAAACTAAAATGTCTTTTGCAAAAAGTTTACAATGGATATGTTTATGATTCAGCCAGGATAAAATTTATTACATTTTAAAAGAATGCTTATTTTCAGAACTTACTTGTTTCCGTGGAGAGTTTTTCTTTATCAATATATTTTCCAGGCAGGGTTGTCTCCCTTTGAATAAAATTGTTCTTCATGGTTTCCTTTTCAGCGTTTGCAAGTTCTTTTAGTTCAGTCTGTAAAACAGGAACAGTTGAATGAATTCAAAACATTTTGTGAAACAGCTTTAAGTCAGCCCAAATTACTTTAGGTTTCTAATGTTATGCCTTTTGCTTTGCTGTTTGTTTGAATGCTGTTGTACTTTTTAAAATTATTTCACTCATATCAAAGTTTTCCAGTCCAATGGGTGGGGAAAAAAAGCTCACCAACAACACCACTAGCATCAAACAAGGACGAGATACAAAACCAGTGTTGCACCTGGTCATAGGAATCTTCCTATAGCTGCTTGTGCTTTCTCATCACCTAATTGTTGACTGGTCAAGTTGATTATAACTAGCATTCACTGGTGTGTGAGTGAGCTGCAATTCATGCAAACATTCTAGTAATCAAAAGAGAAGACAATCAGTTTTATGTTGCCTCGCAGCACTAGTGGTAATTCAACACTTTTTCTGATTTGGCGGAGAGTTGAGTTTGTTTGTTTGTTTTATTAGGGTGTAATGTCGTACTCAAGGGTATTTCACTCATATGACAATGGATTGTCCACTTCACACTGTTTTTTGCCTAATTATAGTAGAAAACTGGGAGGAAACCTTGTAAAAACCACCCTCGTGATTGCCAAAGCCACATCATGTGACTCACTCATATACCTGATGTTCGACAGACAGGCTAGATCCCGTGAATGGTACATGGAAGTAGGATTAGTAAGCGCACAGGCTAACCACTAAGCCACGGGGAGTTGGGAGAGAGCTTCCCATTGCCCTGGTGCTCTCAGAGCTAAGGGCCAACATGAAACTGATCTGTTTGTGATGTCTTTGTATTATGTCCTGTGATTGTCCTGTATTCATTTTGTCTTGTCTTTGTTTGTTGCCAATGACGTCAAGGGTGGTTTCCTTAATTCATTGGGCTACCACTTTGTCCTGTGAGTGAAATAACCTAAAGTACGGCGTTAAACCCAATCAAACTAGCAAACAAATCTTCTGATTTGTTTCTTAGATTGTAATTTAATTAAGTATACAGCTCACAAAGCAAACGAGTAAAATTTTGACATTTTTTCCTTTTTTTTTTCTTTCGGCTTTTATTTTTTTTTGTCATTTTAAAAAGAAACACCGTTTCCTTTCTCGTAAACTATTTATTGGAAGTCTTTGAAATTTGGTACAAAGAGTCTTCAAGTCAACATCTTATTAACATTTATAATTTTTTTTATATTAAATTTCATTTTAAGAAATTAAGCAAATAATTTTTTTAATGGAAGACTATTATTTTTCATATATATTTTTATGCATTGTTCAAAACCGAACTTGAATATGGAAAACTCCATGATGAGTTTTTAGTTTAAATACAAAGAAGTGAAATTTGAACAGCATTATTCCCACTGATGAGTTTCACAAAGTAGAGTAAACTTACAACTCCAATAAAAGGTACACATGGATACATGGTGATTCAATATTTTGGTTTATTTAAAAAACAATGTCAAGAATGTCATTCTTTAAAATAAACCGAAATATTGAATCACCATGTATCCATGTATTGGAGTTGTAAGTTTACCCTACGAAATTTGAACAGAAAATCTTCTACTGTCTATTCTAAATAAGAGAAATAGAGCTCCAAACTAAAAAATTTATGCAATAATAAAATAAAGAGAATCATATTATAACATTATATTTAGAAGTTTGAAGTCCTCCTCTACCTAAATATAAGTGTTGTTAATATAATCATCCCAATATAACCCTGAAGAGATAAGGGCTGCATTTTCCACGGCTGATTAGCGATGGAGTCTCTAAATAGATGGTAAATTTTTATGCAATTATAAATAACCTAGTGTACATGTAGGTCTGTGTTAAGGTAGTTTTGTGAAAACCCTTCAGCAAATCACAGTAAAAGACCATTCATTAATACAACTTACTTCATGCTTTTTTGACTGTTTTTCAAATTCCTTCAGTTTTCTAGCAATAGTTCTTTTTTGATGAATAATATACTCCAAGATAGCTTCCTTGTCAAAGAGATATCCATCAGGCCTGAAACAAATTAAAGAAAAACAAACAAACTAAAAAGTTGGGACAAACTGGGGGGGAAAAAACGCCATTAATGTGCCACAATTATTGTGTAACAAGATACTGACAAATAAGTTTGTTTGTTCGATTGGGGTAAAACATTGTACTCCAGCGCATTTCACTTATATGACGGTGGATTGCCACACTGATTACTCTGCCTTACATAAAAACAGTGTAAACCCAGGTGGAAAGTGGAAATCTTGCAACCTGAAAAACAGAGAATGGAGTAGACACTATCCGATACTCGTTAGGTTTGTGCTTAACACTTTAGTCTGTGTCATTTGAGCTTATCAACAACAAACTGTTCTTTCCATAATCGATAGCTTTTTCAAAATTCACAACAACACTCAAGTACATGTTATGTTTTAAAAATAAACTTACCCAGAGCAAAACACAAAACTATAATTTATTTACTTGAATGGAATTCAAGATCGTAATCAGGGGTATTTCACTTTTAAGACAAGGGATTGTCCATTTCTCACTTTCCTTTTTTAAATACAGTAAAAAACTGAGAGGAAAGTGTTAAAACCATCCCCGCTATTGCCTCAGTCTGTGACTCAGTCATATACCTCAGAGCAACAAGGGGACTCGATCCTGTGAACTGTACATCGAGGTAGGATCAGTACTGCAATATGCTAAACACAAGAGCTACGGCTGCATGCACAAAAGTCATTATTTGATACCATATAATGGGGTGCCAGCCCAATGGGTGAAGGAAACCACCCACGGCACCACTGGCAACAAACAAAGACAAGACAGGACAATAGAAGACAAAAACAGGACACAATACATTGGCAACACAAACAGATCGGCTTCATATTCGCTCTTAGCTACAAGAGCAGCAGGGCAACAGGAAGCTCACTTCCAAACCTTCGCAGGATAAAGTTCACTCGTCTTCTCAGCAGGCATGTGCAGTTGGGAAGAACCGCCAGTTTCTTATACTGAAATCATATATCTGGACATAAAAACTTTTGGTGTAACTTAAAGTTTACGCTATCTCAAGTTGTACTAAAATCGCAAATAAACCCAGTAAATTTTCATCACAAGATATGTTAAGTGTTAGATTTGCTTGTTTGATTGGGGTTTAAAGTCGTACTCAAGGATATTTCACTTATATGACGATGTGCCAGCCGAATGGGTGATGGAAACCACCCTTGACACCACTGGCAACAAACAAAGACAAAACGGGACAAATACAGGACAATAACAGGACGCAATACAGACACCACAAACAGATCGGCTTCCTGTTCCCCTTTAGCTCTGAGAGCACCAGGGCAACATGAAACTCCCTCCAACCTCCCACTGGCAACAAATGAAGAAAAGACAGGACAAATACAGGACGTAATACAAACAGATCAGCTTGGGAAACTTTGAAACCTTACTCCTCAGGAATCTTTTTTAAAGTACCTGATGAGAAGGTAACTCCTCTAAGATTTAAATAATATGCAGATTTTTCTGAAAATGTTTAACCTCAGCTGGTATTCAATTTTATAAAAAATTCAAAGAATTTAAGTCATTAAGTTAGAGATTTGAAAGCCAAAATCAAATATTTTGTCTTTCAGTATATCAAAAATTAAATGTCATCTGACGCCAATAAAGTTCTACATACAGGGCTAATTTGGAAACAATAAATTCTTACATTTCGAAGATGATTTTCATTTTTATAGGAAACTTTAAAATTAAGATTTAAGAATAAAGGATTGATTTTGTTGTTTCAAGATTAAAATAATTTAAAAATTTTAAAATAAAAATGTTGAAGATGAAATTTAGTTTTTTTAGGAGACTATAAAATTAAGATTTAAGAATAAAGGATTGATTTTGTGGTTTCAAGATTAAGAAAAAGTTTATAGTCTGTTTTTGAAAGAAACCCCAAATTGATCTCCATGTTTTTTGCCTCTATAATTGTATTCAATATTTGAACAAAGTCTTTGAATATAACAGTTAACTGAATACAGATTTTCAGGATTGGGTATGGGTCTGCCAGTTAAGTACTCAAGTACTGGCAGATAGCTCCAAAATTTTAGTTGGTTCCAAAGACAGCTTCATGTTGTTTGTAGATTCTCAAGAGAGGACTCCCAACATCCTCTGAATCCATACTAATATCCACTTTCTATTAGGTTTGTTTGTTTCATTGGGATTAAACATCGTACTTAAGGTTATTTCACTCACATGGTGGCATGCCAGCTCATTGAGTGAGAGAATTCACCCTCAAAACCACTGGCAAAAAAAAAAGATAACACAGGACAAAAACCAGGATGCAATACAAAAACATCACAAACAGATTGGCTTCATGTTGACCCTTAGTTACCAAGGGCTGGCTGTCACGCCATGTTGAAGGTCTATCTCTAACCCCATATTAGCGATTTAATCTGGTGTTAGTGGCTAATAGTCTTTTGAGGAACTGGCCCCTGGGCAACAGGGAGCTCCCTCCCAACCCTCCATTGTTGGATTAGGTTTGTTTGTTTGCTTGGGGTTTAACGTCATACTCAAGGGTATTTCACTTATATGACAACGTGACAGCCCAATGGGTGACGGTAACCACTGGCAACAAACAAAGACAAGACAAGACAAACACAGGACATTGTTGGATTAGGATTATGGTTTAAAGGTTACCATTTTTGATAGAAGAATGTTTTGCCATCGTCATCGGTGATAACATTATCAGTGTCCGGATCCTCCACCCCACCTAACTTTGACCAATTCTCAGCAGGCTTCTTAAAAATAACCTAACATCAAAAGACAAAACAGTTAGGAAGCAATTACAGCTTTTGGTTTTGTTTTCAGAAATAAGCATAAGAGCTTTGTAATTCACCTTTGGGAGAATAAAAAATTACTGGATTAACATTTTTTTTTAACTGAAGTTTTTTCAATTAGCAGAGTTTGTTTGATTGGGTTTGCACAATGAGTGAAAAACAAAAGCTCGTCATCTCTGGCTAGACACAAGGCCAAAGGTTATAACACTTTAAGACAGAACAAATTGACACTGGTAGCATCAAAACAGTTTGGCTTTGTGTTGCCCTTAGCACTGAAAGCACCAAGGCAACAAGAAACTCTGTCTACCACCCGAACAGTAATCTGTGGCCCTCATTCTAAAATACAAACTCTTCTAAATATACTGTGCTATCTGACAACAATCCACAGTAGCAAAATCGTTAATTGTTTAATAATTCTAAGAGATCCTGTTTCCCAACTCACCTTGACTTTAGAGAGAGTGTAAGCAAAATATGATTCTTCACATTCATCAATTAAGAAGATCTCTAGAGGGTCCGCCATTTCTCCCAGCACCGTCTCTGTACCACGACTGAAATATCACATGACAATCTACTTATTTCATTAGCCCTTAGGAGAAATGGAATTTAAAAAAAACATTTTTTTACTTGAAATAGTAACTACAATTGAATTTTGAGCAATGTTGAATGTTGTTTAGTTAATGTGAACTTGAACAACGAAGGGCACCATTGTTATAATGTCCTATAAAGTCCCTTCTGAAGTAAAGTTTTCAGTTATTTTGAATGAATTTGAACATATAAACTTATACATTAATATTTTTTCACCACACAATATTATTTAATCTCCTTCCATTGTGGTTGATACAAAGGAAAGTCTCAAACCACACGTTTTTATAAACTTTATAGCGCTCCTGATTTGCCGAGTTTGACATCGCTTTTTTCTTTCACAGATTGATCGTAGGTGATTGCATCAAAACACATAGGATATGAAGGAAAGTCTCAAACCACACGTTTTTATAAACTTTATAGCGCTCCTGATTTGCCGAGTTTGACATAGCTTTTTTTTTTCACAGATTGATCACACAGCGGAGGCTCATCAAAGTTCATAACTTAACGAGAATGTTCACTTCAAATAATAGTTGGTTTGATTGGGGTGTATGTTAACTCAAGGGTATTTCACTTATATGACGAGCGGAAGTTTAATATTGAAGCTATTTTTTTTATACAAACCAAACCTAATTTTGAGGAAAATACTTAAATCACTTTTGCATAAACAGGACTTCTATCAATCCATGAACACCCAACAATCTCCTACATCAACAGAAAACTTCTAAGTAACGTATGAAATTTAATTTTCACCAGATTTTTATATTTGCCGGTTTACTGACTGAGGAGGGCATAAACTTACCAGTACCACTGAGCATGGAAACGTTTCTCCTTATTGCCATCTTCCCACATGTAAGCCACTTTGGCTATGTATACAGGTGTGCTGGGGTCATCTGGCTTCACGGATACACAATCACCTACACACACCTGGATCAGGACAGGATTGGAAACAGAAAGTGATCTTAATTACATACATTCAATGTGATCACATCAGCACACATGTCTAACCTGGAAAAAATTTATGTGCTGACCATTATGTGTATTTTCTGACCATTATGTGTATTTTCTTACCATTATGTGTATTATCTTACCATTATGTGTATTATCTTACCATTATGTGTATTTTCTTACCATTATGAGTATTTTTTTACCATTGTGAGTATTTTCTTACCATTAGGTGTATTTTTGTGTAAAAGCATTGCATTGAATTTTAATTTCTGTGTGTATTTTAATATCATATTGGTGTCTCCAACATAACTTTTGCATATGAAATACTCCAGGTGGGTATGTCTGCATCAGGCTGTAACTTTAAGTTAAAGACTTTAACTTTACTCAAACCCACAGTTAGACTATGACCAAACTTATTCTGTGGCACCAGTCTTGTATGTTCTTTTAAACAGCATCAGGGCTCAAAGAATCGCTAATCAGACCACTCAAATTAGTGAACTGTTTATGTCATGTTCAAGTGTATATCACTTAATTAACTCAGTTTTATTTTATTAGTGATAACACTCAAAGATATGTCACTTATTTGACGATGGATTGTCCATTTCTTGCTCTACTTTTCTTAAATACGATGGAAAACCCAAAGCAAAGTATTAGCCAGAGGGATGTCTCGGTGTCTTTGAGACACCCAAAAAATCATTTGAGACACCCAGTTTTAGTCAAATTTAACATGGGAAAGATAGGGGAACAGTAAAATGAGACACCATGTTTCTGTAAAAATGGTGATTTGAGATGCCCTCTTCTTGATTTCTGGCTAAAAATATGAACCAAAGTAAACCTCCTAAAAAACCAGCCTGAGTCAGCTTGTGTGACCCTGTATACCGGAGGTCATCAAGGGGACTTGAACCTGTGAGCGGAAAGCAGATGTAGGATCTGTAGTCTGATCGGCTCATCACGGCCTCAGATGCCTAATGTGAAGTCTTTTATATAAAATGCTTGGTTCGAAAATTAACGTGGAACATAGTCATGGGGTGTCAGAAGAGAGGTGCTTAAGCCATCGGACTTTCTGTGGGTTGAGGGCTTAGCCCCTCCACTTGTTCAGTGCAAGTATTTGTGGATTTTGTATTTTTGCAATCACAAGTTACCTCTGATAATGATAATATTACTTTCTCCAACATGTACATCAGTAAACTGTACAAACACATTCCATGTTTATCCATACCATCACTTGTTTACGAAGGGCTTTAAAACTTCCATAATTGTATCGCAAAAAAATTATAATCTTTCAGAGTGACTTTGTTTTTACGATAAAACCTTGAAAGACAAAGTTCTAGTGGATCTTGTCAACACTGTTTTTATTTAAATTGCTAAAATCATGATCAATGTTATCTAAATGACTGACCAAATTTCATTTCCAAAATCATCTGAGAATGTCTCTCTGGGTTCTTATTGTAAGAGCTTCACCTATTTGGGCGTAATGAATATATTCCCTCAACAATGGGTCTCTGATGATCTAGAACCCTCAGAACTTTGGGGCATTCACTGCCCCTGGATACCTTCTATATTGTCCTGGGATCATAGATCATAGAAAAATCTGCCCCACCCTCTTTATTTTTAATTTATTTCTCCAACCTCTGTTTGTTTGATTGGGGTTTAACATCCTACTCAAGGGTATCTCACTTATACGACAGTGGATTATCCACTTCACACTGTTCCTTGCCTAATCACAGTGGAAAGCTTGGAGGAAACCTCGTAAAAACCACCTCCAAGATTGCCGGAGTGACATCGTGTGACTCACTCATATACCTGATGGTTGACAGGCAGACTCGATCCTGTGAACAGTAAATCAAAGTAGGATTAGTAAGTGCAAACGCACATGCTACCATAAAGCCATGACAGCGTAACACCTGGTAGTGGACTGCATCAATGTATTATTCTAAAATAAAGTGCCATTACACTACCATTTTGCATTTTCTCCAACTAGCTAGAAAGCTACCTTCAATTGAAGGAAGACAAATAAACAAACCTTTTCGCCGTTTATCATAATAGCGGAGTAGAACTTTCTGTTCTTCACTGTGATGAATGGTTCATCAACCCATTCAAGTTTTGTCTGCAGTGAAAAAAATTATGGGAAATATTCTTCGCAATATTCATATTTTCATTCAAGTCTAATAAATTTTTCTGGAGTCTACAACTATTAAGCTGTTTAGAAAAAAAATTTCACAAATACAGATCTTAAACGTTTTTCTGAAATGGAAAAAATCACCGAAGTGAAATATTTTTTCTCCTTTTAAAACCAAAAGTTAAAAGTAACATTTGTGTAAAGACTGCACCTTTGCTGAACATAGCATGGGGTGTACAGCTGTCTCGTAATAAAATCCAGAACACTGCCAAAGGCATCGTACTCTCCTCCAAAGAAGGTGTTTTTAAAAAGCATCTACATTTTGACATAAAACATACAATTTTGTTTAATTTTTTCTTGGCATTCTTAAACATTTGTGTACAGCATTTATAAAAGTACATCAAATTAAAATTGAATAGAAGGTTAAAATGTTTCAAATATTTTCTCAGTCATTTTTCCAATTTTGGGCAATCTCAGTGTTTACTGAACACGACCTGTTGAAGTAGACTGTATATGATATATAAGGAAATTAATAACTGGATCTTTAAACTAACCTTTTGACTCTTTGTTGCCATATGGCGTTTAACAGGACCAATGTCAATCTAAAAAAAAGAACAAAAAATAAATGTTAAAGCAAAAAAATTAATCAATGTGTTTTTCCTTTGGTAGAACAAAATAAAGGAAACCTTCTGTTCTCAAAAAGGCTGATCTGGAATATTATTTTGTGTGTGTGTGTGTATTTGTCCATTTTGCACATTCAACCTGGAGGTAGAATTGGATGTACAACTTATGGCTGCGATTTTCTGTCGCATGTTTGCTGCACATGAAGAGATTAGTCAGCGACTAGTTGCAAGATATCAAACTTGTTTGTGTCTAGTCGTAAACACCCTGCATGAACTTTTGTAAATTGTCTTCTCACTTTAAAACTATTCCAAGTGTGATATTTATTACATCAGGGTGTGTTCTTTCTTTTTCCCTCTCTTTTAATTTGATTTAAAAGTACAGCCACCAGCTAGAGGGTGACTATTAGACTAAAGATAGTATGGAGTTAATGGGGCTCTTGACACACTGTATAGAATCAATAACAGAAAGTGTTACCTTCTGGTCTTCAGCCTCGGGATCATCGTCCAAATTATCATCATCTTCTGCTTCCTTAACGGCCATGTTTGGACACCTGTAATCAACGTACAAGAAAATTATACCTGTAGATATTTGCTTACATATAGTACATGTAGTAGACATAAACTAATATCAATATTTATGCCCCTATTTCCTAATGGTCGAGTTTGTATAACTATAATCAGTATACAGTATTCCAATTGAGACAAATTTTCTGGAATATAAAGGTACACCATTAGAAGAACCGGGCAACAGGAAACTTTCTGCAACTGAACGCATACCAAAAATGTTAAATGTATTTCATTGTCTTTTCAGATAAATCAGCAAAAACAGGACAGTAAAAACAAATAAGTTACCTTCTATTCACACAGGCTTGTTTAGAGGTGCCAGATCCACCAAATTTGGTCATATTTTGACAAGCTGGGCACTTCCCACAGTCCGGCTGCTGGCACACCTGTGATTATAGGATTCCATGGAGGTAAATATTTCTGTGTGATTGAGTAAGTGGATTTTAAGTTTTTAAATTTAGGAGCTGGTTTGCTCTGTGGTTTACTTAGCGGTATTTGGTGGCCAACAGTCAGCTTCCGATAGTGTAAAGTAAGCGAATGCACAAAAGACTAGGCTACCCCCCCCCATGTAATATTGAGATGCTTTGCCTCACAGATACCACAATGCCGTCTCCTAGCTTCCGATAGAGTAAAGTAAGCGAATGCACTGAAGACTAAGCTACTCCCCATGTTATATTGAGATGCTTTACCTCACAGATACCACAGCGCCATCTCCTAGCTTCCGATAGAGTAAAGCGAATGCACCGAAGACTAAGCTACTCCATGTTATATTGAGATGCTTTACCTCACAGATACCACAACGCCGTCTCCTAGCTTCCGATAGAGTAAAGTAAGCGAATGCACCGAAGACTAAGCTACTCCCCATGTTATATTGAGATGCTTTACCTCACAGATACCACAACGCCGTCTCCTAGCTTCCGACAGAGATTTGTTGTCAAGCTGTTCCTCAAATAGACGATCAAAAATTCCTCGCACCAGTGGTGTCGTCGTGGCTTTGGTATGGGTAGGTTTCTCTTTCTTCACCTTGGGTGCTTGTTTTCTTAAAGCTCGTCTAAGACAGGTGAACAAAGAGTTTTATTTATTTATTTTACAAACATAGTGGACGTTAAAATAATTATGGTTTGGTAGCAATGAATTTAACAGCAACATATAGCAAGTTTTTTTGACTATTTCAACAGTTATAATATAGTGAAATAACTAAAATGTTAATAGAAGTCACCTCAACATTAGTTTTCGATGAAATAATATATCCAATTTGATTGACCATACTTTACAGAATAATTCAAATATAATTGAATTTTGTGAGACTGAATTTATATTAATTTTTTTACTTAAGATTAGCTTATTTCAGCCACATGACTTGAAATCTCTATACAGATAGGATTTGATGGATTTAGGCTCAAAGAGGTAGTTGAGGTTATTTCACCCATGACCTATTGTCACGAGGTTTGTTTTTTTGTTTGGTGTTTAACGTCATACTAAAGGGTATTTCACTTATATGACGACGTGCCAGCCCAATGAGTGACAGAAACCACCCTCAACACCAATGCGACAAATGATGACAAGACAGAACACATGAAGCTTCTGCCAGCCACTTAATTTCTAGAAAATGACTTGAATCTATCGTTAATAAGCGAATTCTCACCTTTGTCCAAGAGTGACACCGGCCAGTTTGATTAACCCTCTCATACATGGTGTCGTTATTAACAAACCCTCGTCTTCATCTGCAGCTTCATCATAGCTTTCAACCTGAGAGTGTTAATCAGGGGAGAAAAGGATGAGCTTCAAGCTTTGTTTGTTACATTGTTTGACTGGGGTTTAAGCTCGTTATCAAAAGTATTTCTCTTCAATGATGACCGATTGTTTACTTCTTGGATAGGGAAAATTTGACATTTTATTCAATCTATGGTCAGCTAAGCAGCCAGTAGATAAGACTTCTATCATCACTGGTCGATCCATTCTATGTTGATGATATATCTCTTACTCATTACATGCGATTCCATAAGATAAGATTTTGCAATGTTTGACAATCCAGCAAATTAAGTTGACTTATTATTCCAGTTATAATAGAATATAGTTGAAACTAAAATACGTCCAGAAATTCTTCAAAATCAATAATTAAGTCATATTTTGAAATTTCATCTACAAAGTTAGATTTCCTTTTCTGGTCGATTAAAAAAGTTGCTGACTTACCTGGTTGACTATGAACTGAGCATGTCTAAGTAACGAGTCTTCTGTAAAACTGCTCACACTCGTACCTTGTGGGGGAACAGTCAACTACAACATACCATAATTAATAGTACAGCATTTTGTTATTCTCTAGATTCTTCAGGTAGAGTCCTTCAGGTGCCCGAAGCTTGTGTCACGTTGTATTTTGGGGAAAGATTAAATCATGTCAAATTTCTTTACACTCAAGGTATATCACTTATATGACGATGGATTGTCCACTTCACACTGCATTACGTTCTAGATCAAGAACTCCTTCTTGTATCACCAGTATGGACAATCACAAGATAGTGCATAAAACATATTCCAAGAATCGGAAAAACACAGGATTTATTTCAACAGATAGTTAATAGTATTATGTTTGTTATTTAGTCACTTGATATCTGATTTAAAACCCATTTGGGAATACCTTTAACATACCTGTATTTTATTTAACAAATCCTCATAAGTAGCATCTTGGTTTTTAGCAAGGAACTCTATGACCACTTTACTCATGTGAATTTTCTCCTTCATTGTTTCCATAATAGGGGAGTAAGTCTCATTGGGGGCCATCAATATATATTCAGCAAATGCTGAAAGAAAAAGATAATGAAAAAAACTCATTACAAGATAACTGTTGGAAGTGAAGCCCATTTTTTTATTGGTTTAAAAGTTCTGAACATGTTTATAAATCATTTTGAAATGCCAGCATGAGAAGGTGTTTTATCTGGGCTTTGTGTGCTCACCATAAAATGAGCAACTGTTTCTGTCGATTTTACATCTTTTCAATTTTCCCACTTTTAGAAATGTTTAACAAAAATACCGAACAACCACATTAAGTTACAAAAGTTATTTCACTCAGGTGACAGCGTGCCAGCCCAATGGGTGAAGGAAGTCACCCTCGACCCACTGGCAACAAACAAAAACATACCCAAGAACAATCACAGGACGCAATACAAAGGCGTCACAGACAGAGCTTGGTGAAGCACCACAAACAGCTATAATTTTGAAAACCTGGCAATAATGTACCGTTAACTGCCCAATGAAGATAGTGTCAGACCATTCTAGTGCTTGACGTAAGGGTTGTTTGATCAGAGATTAACTTCAAACGTAAGGATACTTCACTCATACGACAAAAAACTGTCCACTTCATATTCTGCCTTACATAATACTATGGACCAGGCCTGTGCTGTTGGTTTGTCTGTTCGTTTGTTTGATTGGGGTTTAACGTTGTACTCACAGGTATTTCACTTATATGACGACGTGCCAGCTCAATGAGTGAAGGAAAAGATGGGACAAATGCAGAAAAATAACAGTAGGCAATACAGACACCACAAACAGATCGGCTTCCTCTTCCCCTTTAGCTCTGAGAGCACCACAGCAACATGATTGATTATTGCTTTACGCCACATTCAGCGGTATTTCAGCGGCACCAGCAACATGAAGCTCCCTCCAACCACCCGCCTGTGCTGATGGTCAAAATGGTCAGCATGGGATCTTCCCATGGTTATGCAAATTTATTTTAGGAGCACCGGTTTATAGGTTTTCTAAATTTTGTCAATCAGATCATGGTTGAATTTTGCTTTATTTTTCATGAATGCACATGTATGTAAAAAATCAGCAAAACAGTGGCAAATGCAAAAGTTAGGTTATATCTCACACAAAATTTTAGAGGACTGATTTTAAGGTTCTGCCGGAAAAGATTTCAGCACAGGCCTGTGGACAACAGGGAAGACACGTAGTAAACCTTAGCTTGGGTTGTCATTGCATTACCCGAGGTCTTTTGAACCAGGTGTAATATGGGAATGACAGTTTAAACTTACCTGTACTGAATCCAATCAGAGCATTTTCTCCCCCGTCAAATCCTGCTGTCCACCATTCATTGATAGGACCCATCTTACAGGTACGCACCCCACCTGTAGAACAAAATTTTTTTTATTGGAATATAAGCTTTTTTTTTATATCAATGATGCTATTTAAGTGTACATGCAGGACAGAATTTACTTCTTCAAAAAAAAATGGTAACAAATAAATTATGTTCATTTTTAAAATTCAGTTTGATTGATTGGGTTATAACATACCGTCAGGTCCAGAGTTATCATCATAGATTGGTTTGACCACACCACTAAAGTACAGTTCAATATTTTTCTCAATTAGTCCAGTGTCAAATGGGGTCAGGTGAGTGTTCTTATCATAAACACTGTAATAAACAAATATCAAATAATCAATATTTTACTCCCGAGCTTTCTTACTCTTAATTTGATTGAGCATGTCACTGGTGCATAGATCGGAGACGAGGAATTTTCAGACATTTCACAGTGTTCATAAATATCACATCACTGCAAACCAGTTAAAGATAAAATAAAATTTTATACTGGTTTGTTTAATTGAGGTTTAAAGTTGTACTCCAAGGTATTTCTCTTATATAACAACGGATTGTCCATTTCACACTGCTCCTTGCTTAAATATGGTAGAAAACTGAGAGGAAACTGTGTCAATCACATGCTTATCACATGCTGCTGCTACAACAACAACACTGTATTATGACAGTCGTGCCTTGTTTATCCCACACACAGAGCATTCACAGGCTGGTGTACTGGTAATAAAGACTTTATTTTTGAATGATATTTGATTAAAATCGGTAAACAAGAATTGGTGCCAGTTATAACCGATTACGCAGTATATCGTGCTACATTATAGCATAATTACACTGTATATTTACATAACCTATATATGAGAACAACCGTTCGCGCAAATTCTTTTCACGTAACTGAGCAATAAGTTATGTGGGTTTAAATTCAGGAGAACGGTAGATCGGTTACGCAATATTTAGAAAAAGTAAGGCTGGACAGTCGCATTCTATACTGGATTGATTGGTGTCTTACACTGTGCTTAAGGGTATTTCACTTTAGTCTTATATGACGGAGGTGTATTCCAACAATAATTGATGCTAGCACAACGAAGATGTGAAGTGTTTTCATTATGTTGGAAAGTTAATCTTACTCCGGTGCTAAGTAAAGACAGCATTGCTATTCTTCGATTGTTTGTTTGGAGTTTAACATCGTACTCAAGGGTATTTCACTTATATGACGACGGATTGTCCACTTCACACTGCTCCTTGCTTAATTACAGTGGAAAACCAGGAAGAAACCTCGTAAAAACCACCCCTGCGTTTGCCAGAGCCACATCATGTGACTCACTCATATACGCTACTCTTCAAACAAACTGCCCTTAGCCAGAGGGCTCCATCTATACCTGATATTACAGGTGTTCCTCAGAGAAACGAGACCCTTGTGACTAACATCTACCTGAAGTCTGTGAGTTTATGTTGTGGTCTTTCATCATAGCCCATGTCCTCCTCATTCCCTGTAAACACGGACAGTTTGGGGTCAGTCAGCATGATGAACTCCTCAACCTTAATGCAAATAAAATAACACATTTTAATTAATTCATAAACTGGTGTTTAACACCATGGTTTAGTGTCTATATGATGGCAGTGTGTTACCATAGTCACACCAACACAATCATAAATGTCAAATATTTTTACCTGTTGGCAATTCAATGTTCCTACATAGCTGAATACAGACAGAATTTAAACGGTTTTGAGTCTGTTTCAAAGTTTAGCTGTCTACAGCAGGTTATTGGACTCACAAGCAGCATTGCCAGTACATGGGGTGAAGAAAAAACCCCATCGACTGTTATATTTAATTGAATGTTCCTATGTAGCTAAATACAGAGACAATATAAATGGTTTTAAGTTTAACTGTCTACATTATTTGACTCACATGCAGCATGCCAGTCCACAGAGTGAAGGAAACCCCATCCATCCTTTATATTACATTAAGATTCACATTTTTTACTCAAAATTTAAAAATTAAAAAAAGTTGTAGAAAAACAATAAACTACCTGAATAAAGATTGGACATAAAATAACAGTTAATGATATTTGAATACAGATGCTAATAGATAATACAAGAGGAGTCTTGAATTCAGTTTGTTTGATTGATTGGGGTTTACTGCCATACTTGAGGTTATTTCACTCACATGACGGCATGCCAACCCAATGGGTGAAGGAAACCAGCCCTGACACCACTGGCAACAAACAAAAACATCACAGGACAAATACAGGACAATACAAAGACATCACAAACAGATCGGCTTCCTGTTCCCCTTTAGCTCTGAAAGCACATGGGCAGACCTGCCTACCCTAGAATAAATTTAAGAGTAAAAAAATTGTTGTTCAGGAGTACTTTCTTACAATTTTGTGTATTATTGTGTTACAGCATAACACAGAGTGTAATTTGATGGCCTATTGGTGTATTTCTCATAAATTATGTGTACAAAATACTCCAGAATACACCGGGTACAGGCAGGTCTGCCAGGGCAACAGGAACCTCCCTCGATTTGAATACAGATGAAGGGCTTCACATTTGAGGAGAGTGAGCACTCACCCTCACCTAAAGCTCACCTAATTAAAGATTTATGTCCACTGTTTTCAGCTCTCAGATTGTCCAATTTAACATTATGCTAAATAGAATTCACTCTTCTAGATAGATAATAAGAATACTCTCCTAAAACCAACCAGGTGAGTGATTTTCAGCTCTCTTATTCATTTCAAACATGAAGCCCTACAGATGCTACATGAAATAGATAACACAAGAGGGATTACCGCATCGTCAGGGTCTCCCACGATTTGAATACAGATGCTACATGTAATAGATAACACAAGAGGGATTACTGCATCGTCAGGGTCTCCCACGATTTGAATACAGATGCTACATGTAATAGATAATACAAGAGGGATTACTACATCGTCAGGATCTCCCACGATTTGAATACATATGCTAAATGTAAAAGATAACACAAGAGGGATTACCGCATCGCCGGGGTTTCCCACGATTTGAATACAGATGCTACATGTAAAAGATAACACAAGAGGGATTACCGTCCGCATCGCCGGGGTTTCCCACGATTTGAATACAGATGCTACATGTAAAAGATAACACAAGAGGGATTACCGCATTGTCAGGGTCTCCCACAAACAATCTGAGATCAGCATCGTCCAATAACTGCTTACACTCCCTACATTTGGCTGGGGGACCTTTGGGAGGATCGGGTTTAGTCTCTGTCTGACTGGCATCACCTGAACCCTTTTCCCTGAAATTATAAATACCTTGTTTTACACCAAGTGGTTATATTTGTTAAGAAGATAACATTCAGGCTTGATCTTCTAAGAGTTTAGTCTCCTGAAAGTAACATTAATTTTCACCCTGTTTGGAGAATTCACAAACAAATTCAGGTCAATGTTTAATTTTGTTTAAGAATGATCTACAACAGTGACAGTTTAAATTTACAAAAACAAGCTGAGTAGCTGGTAGCTGCAAGTAGGTCTCCCACTAAAGTCTTAAAAAAAAAAAGATGCTACTTAACTTGGTTAAATCAATTTTTCTTACTCGGTTTTGATTTGTTTGATTTGTTTGTTTGTTTTATTGGGGTTTTAGGTCGTGCTCAAGGGTAATTCACTTATAGGACGACGTGCCAGCCCAATGGGTGAAGGAAACCACCCTCGACACACTGGCAACAAACAAAGACAAGACTGGACAAATACAGGACAAAGACAGGACGTAATACAGACACCACAAACAGATCGGCTTCCTGTTCCCCTTTAGCTCTGAGAGCACCAGGGCAACATG
>JAQQZZ010157675.1:0-12221 GCA_030265115.1 Mopalia vespertina | reverse complement strand
ACAGGGCAGAAAATCATTTGAAGGAAACAAAAGGACTATAATTTATTTGTGCCTACCTATATCTGTTCGATACATATTTTGCTCTGATTCTAAATAACGGTGCTGAGGTGTCGGGGGTTCTATAAAACAGATGATGTTGAAAACATTCACTTATCTTTATGTAAAAATATATTACATGTAAGTGTAGGCCAACGATCTAGGACTACCTTGGTTCTCGATGGGTTGGGTATGTTCCCGATGTTTATCTTCATAATATGAAGGATTATAAAGTATTGGTTAAAGGTATTGAAGTCTGTAAGATAAAAAAAAACGGATGGGACGTTATGGTGGTGTTGGTTTATTTTGTATCTTAAAAAAACCCCAAATAAAACAAACGCTAACCACGCCACAGTTTTATCATCAATCTAACTGTTTGACAATACCCATTGCTTTCAAGGAAAAAAAATATCTTTTTGACAATTTACTCATCCATATTCTCTGAGTATCATACGTCATCGAGAATCTCTGAAACATATTTGAAAAAAAAAATCCCTAGTACCTGACGTCATCATTGCTGCCATGTAACCAAGGTCTTGTGTGAACCAAAGAAAAGTAGTACCGAGACCTACGCAGAGTCGACTGAACACTGTGCCATTATAAATCTCTATCGGATTTCACTTATATGACGGCGGTGTATTCCAACAATAAATGACACTAAACCATGATGTGAAGCGTTTCCATGATGCTGGAAAGTTAATTTTCCTCATGTGCTAAGTATAAACAGCATTGCTACTCTTCGAACAAACTGCCCTTAGCCAGAGGGCCAATAATTATTTTGTATAAAGTTTTTCAAAAGAAAACAATTACGCAAAAAACCGAACTGAATTTGTCACGGAGATGTTAATGCCGAATGAAAGTTGATTTTATTTCTTCATAGGCTAAGAGCAACAGTTAGAAAATAACGTAATCACATTGGTCGACCCATTGCTTTTTCAGTGGAATAGACAGAAAATGTAGGTCTATAACGTCATAGAAACTAAACTTGGATCAACCATATAAAATTGCGAACAAAGTTAAAATCTCCGAGATCTATGTACACTGTCTATGGCATGACATAAGTTCTCACATATTATATGTTAATCTATCTTTGAACTGCAGGCACTGATGATTTAATATAGGACTGGGGAACGGAAGAGAGAATAAGTGGTAATCAACTCCCCCTAGGCTGATCAGCTAGGCGCTGAAACATTTACCAGAATATAAAGTGAATGAGACATTAATTTAACCATGGTATATATCGGCGTCGTTGTTGGTACAGAAAGCCCGACACGATAAAACTGTACAAGACTGCCATGTGTTCACCCGTTGTTAAATAGGAAATATCTTATAAAAAAGGTAAATTTTCAAAGAGAGTCAGTTACATTATTGGATGTTAGTGCTTGGTATTGATCACTATATTAGAACAGGGCGCAACAGTTCACAGATAACATATCTTTCTACTGCTTAAAGCTGTGTAGCAGTAGTATAGAGTGAGCAGTTCGGTTATTATTTGCTATTACATAATAAGGAAGGGTTCAACGTTATCAAGTACTAATTGTTTATTACATAAATAGTAGTGCAGTACCATTTTGGTACCGCACTTCTATTTATGTAATAATATTTTATTACATACAAATAATAAATGTACGTTATTCAGTACTAAGGAGCGGGTGGTGGATCCTTAGTACATGATAGGTAAGGCTCTATGTTAATGAGTACTAAGGAACGGATAACAGCAGCGTTCGTGACGTGACGTCACAAGTTGAGCGTGATGGCGTCGTGAGGGGTCATTGGAGTGCATGCAAGTGTGTAGGCTGCCTAGGATGATCCCGGACTACTGACAAAGAAGAAGTGTACGTTATTCAGTACTAAAAAATGAAAATTATAGAGGGCGCTTTGGTCATCCGGGTCTTATGTACGTTAATGAGTACTAATGTATGGTGTTGTTGTTGCAGGAAATGACAGAAAACGATGAAATTATAGATGGCGTTGCGGATATCCGGGTTGTAGCGTGACATGACAGAAAACAATGAAATTATAGATGGCCCTGTGGACACGCTGTGGACATCTGGGTTGTTGCGTGACAGGGCAGAAAATAAAAATGAAACTATAGATGGCGCTGTGCAGCGATGTACATCCGGACATTTGAGCTAACATTTGCTATAACATCATAAAGAAGGGTTGTTACTTATCATGTAGTGGGAAGGGGATGGGTAAAAGGGTTGACCCTAGGGCTTTCATGGTGTGGTGTGGTGTCTTTCTGTGATGCTTTGCGCGCGATGGACTCTCGCTAGCGTTGCCGAGAGATGACAAGATTTGACATAGGGTGCTGTAGGGTCACAATAACGACACGAGGAGTGACCTCCTTAATGGCCAAGGAAAGGTTGACCAAAGGGCTGTCGTGGGGTAGTGTAGGTGTCTTCCCATGATGCTTTGTGCGCCATTGTGGGGGAAATCAAGGTCAATTAGGCTAGCATTTGCTATTACATCATAAGAAATGGTGGTTACTGATCATGTAGGAGAAAGCAGATCTGTAACACTGCACGACTAAAAAAGGAAGGGCTGTCATGGGGAGGTGTAGGTGTCTTCCCGTCATGCTTTGCGTGCTGTGGATTGTCGTGAGATTTGACGAGATTTGTTATGTCACAACAACGACAGGAGGATTGATATCCCTTAGCTACACATGGCCACCATGGCGGCGACACCGTCAAAGCATGTCTGTGTCATGTGATCGCACCGCACCACACAGTGGCACCGGCGGCGTTTTGCGGCGTCGTGGAGTGCTACAACACCGTCACGAGGACGTTCTGCGGCGTATTGCGACGTTCTGCGGCGTCAAGACGCCGTGACGGCATTGTTTTGCAGCGTCACGATGCCGTCACGACGGGAGTTATGTGGGTCATGGTGAAGTACACGCGAACAACTCCTCTCATGTTGCATTGCAATGTTATTGGTGACATGACATGGAAAAAGACGTATGTTTGCTTTGTGTCCGTTGATCCCATTGTATCACACGGCTTTTTCCGTGTCGCTGAGGTTTACTGGTCTTCGTTGTCGGTGATCTGCATGGAGTATTCTGAAGGTTACAGTTGGTCGAATAGCTCCTTTATCAACCGTACAGCGTTACTAAAGGCTTGCACCGATGGGATCTCAAACATGTCTTCCAAACATTGCTTTGTTTTCATGACTTCTCGGTGTATAGGATCCGGTCGAGACAACGCGTGTTAAGTCGAAGATCTTTGTCGCGGATCAACTTACGAATGTTGGGTAAGATGGTTTCGTAGGGTTTTTGCGTGGCAGCTTGTCCATTTCATCGCCTGCATCATCGATAATTTTTAACTTTAAAGCTTGTCGAGAACTCCGCTGATTATATCATCCCAGACCTCAGCGGACGGGGCGTCATCATGCCCGTCATCGACGTTATCTCCTCTTTCGTTATCGCTGCTCTCGTTCGAATGAGACGACACCGACGAGTCGTCGTTTTCAGACTGAAGGTCTTCTTCTACGTCTTCTTCTTCTTCAACAATAGTATCATCCTGAACACTGCTTTGATCATATTCTTCTTTGCTTTCTTCCGGGTGATTGATTAATTTATGACGCATCCTATCGTAATTTCTAGAAAAATTACGCTCACAAATATCACACATAAAAGACTTCCTTCTTGTTCGGCTGTAGACCCACAACTAATGGAATTGAAGGACATGGGCTTGTTATATGATCAAGACTGTTTACCTACATCACCTTACTCGGTGGGCGTTCTGTGGCGTCATGCGTTGCCACCTACTCCGCGAAACGTCATCGTGACTCCGCAAAACACCGTCGTGACGCCGCAGAACGCCGTAGTGACGCCACGGAACGCCTTCGTCACGGCATCGTGACGCCGCCGGACGCCGTGACGTAAAGGCATCGTGACACCGCCAAAGAAAGGCGTTGTGACGCCGCAGAACGCCACAGCAGTACTTCGTTGCGTCGTAGCACATGTGCCTGTACCACGACGCCAAAACGTACTGCTGCGACGTTCTGAGGTGTGACGCCACCGCCACTGCCGCTGTCAGGTGCGGTGCGTTCACATGATACAGACATGCTGTGACGGTGTGGTCGTCATGGTGGTGATGTGTAGCTAAGGAAGATCCCTCCTCCTGTCATTGTTGTGACCTCGTCAACTCTCACGAGAAACCACCGCGCGCAAAACATCACGGGAAGACACCCATACCATCCCATGTTAGCCCTGAAGTCAGCCCTTCCTTTTTTAAACGTGCGGTGTTACCCATCTGCTTCCCATTTCATGATAAGTAACAACCATTCCTTATGATGTGATAGCAAATGCTAGCCCTAATAAACTAGATTTCCCCGCAATGGCGCGCAGTGCTTTACGGGAAGACACCTACAGTAACCCATGACAACCCTTCTTTAGATATAAGGGGAGGTCACTCCGATTGTCGCTATAGCACCCCATGTCAAATCTCGTCATATCTCGGCAACGCTCGCTAGTCCACCGCGCGCATAGCATGACGAGAAGATACCCGCACCACCCCTTGACAGCACTAGGCTCAACCAATCTTTAGTCATAAGGAGTGGTCTCTCCGCATGTCGTTATTGTTACCCCACAGCACCCTATGTCAAATCTCGTCAACTCTTGCGAGAGTCCACCGAACGCAAAGCATCACGGAAAGACACCCATATCACCCTATGACAGCCCTAGGGACAACCCTTCCTGAGTTTGTCGTGCGCTCTTACCATCCTCTTCCCACTATATGATAAGTAACAACCCTTCCTTATGATGTAATAGTGAATGCTAACTTAATTATTCCCGGATTTACATCGCAGCACAGCACCATCTATAATTTTTACCCATTCCCTTCCCACTACACGATAAGTAACAACCCTTCCTTAGGATGTAATAGCAAATGCTAGCTCAAATGCCCGGATGTACCTCACAGCACAACGACATCTATAATTTCTTTTTTATCTGCCCTTAAATTAATTCTTTCCTGTCATGTCACGCAATAGCACGATTGTCCACAGTGTGTCCGCGACGCCATCTATACTTTCACTGCAACAACAACAACACCATACACACGTCATTGGTACTCATTAACGTACAAAAGGCCCGGATGACCACAGCACCCTCCATAATTTTCATTTTTTCAGTACTGAATAACGTACACTCCTTTTTTGTCAGAAGTCCGGAATCATCTCGGGCAGCCCACACACTTGTCATGCACTCCGGTGACCCTCACGACGCCATCACGCTCAACCTGTGACGTCACGTCACGAACGCTTCTCCCATCCGCTCCTTAGTACTCATTAACATAAAGCCCTTACTTATCATGTACTAAGGATCCACCACCCGCTCATTAGTACTGAATAATGACATTTCTTCTTTGTATGTAATAAAATATAACTACATAAATAGTATGGTACCGCACTACTATTTATGTAATAAACAATTATTACTTGATAACGTTGAACCCTTTCTTATTATGTTATAGCACATAATAACGGAGCTGCTTACTCTATACTACTTGCAGCCCAATGTTTTTCGGCGTGTTTATAGGAATGGCATAATATGACTTAAGCTCAGGACATGTTGTACAGAAGAGCCATCGATTGCAAGTGAATCTAGCATTTGTCCTCTTTACCCTATAAAAAATATAATGAATAATTGATAATTCTACGCCATAGTAAAGGATGCTAAACAGTATTATACAGTGACATTTGGGGCAATTCCAACCCACACCTCCACTTTAATTGCATGTACATTGTAAAGACACTATCAAACGCGTGGGAAAGCTACCGAGTGAAAAGTATTGTACTAATTGTGATAGATTGCCTTTGGCTACTATTAAATATCACATGCATGGTGTTTTAGATGTCAAAATGTTGTGTGTTGAAATTTGTTTTCGTATGTTTATGGATGTCTCGCGAGATTTCTTTCGGGTTTTATATTACCGTTAGTGTTATAGAGTACACTACAAGTAATACATTTGACTTTTATATAAGATCATAAAATCAATGGTGTATTCGTGTCAAAATGTTTTTTTTTAAATTTGCTTTGGATTACATATTGTTGTCCCACAGCCATTCTGTGTTAAGTCCAAGTTTTCGCAAAGGAAAGGTTTGAGTCTAACACGTATGATGTCATGCAGTTAACTATGCTTTTAAATGTGGATAGAAGTTGAGGTGCCCAAAGACCCCCAAACCGTATATCCCCTTTTGGGTCTATAAAATTTAGGTCTATCAAATCTGGGTCTATATATTTTGGCAGTATACGGTAGTTATACAGTCCCAGTTTAGTCTGCAAAGCCCTGAGGGAGATAACAAAAAAAATTTATAATATCCCCGTTTGCTTATACACTCAAATATTATGACTCAACATGCTATAAATGTACTGTTCTATACATTATTTCGCTTGCACATTAAAACGGAGATATTATAATTTAGTTAATTCTACCCTGATAAATGGAATATTTATAATATATATAAAACCAGGTTATCAGTTATTTAGAACAATAAAAGACAAGTTTGTGATTTGCCTGAAAGTAATATTCCAGTTGACAACAGAATTGTCTAATTAAAGCGGAGATTAATTTCCTGCCCAGAACTTCTATTTGCTGCTTTACACATTTGACACGAATGAATGTTAATATTGTTTATTGTACGTCTGTTTAAATGATGGCAAGAGGTATTAATCAGATATAACGCAATCTCCACATAATGTTTATTGGTTACCATGGTAATATATTGATTATGTACATGCTTAATCTACCAATTGACGTCTGACAATACAACTGTCAATAATGTTACATAATTTGTATTATATCAGTAACATGGATTAGCCAAAAGCGTATGTGTAAATATTGAATATAATACCACAGTGATAATTAATAGCTGTTATCGGAATTGAGTTTTACCCTGAGCATCGATTTATTCTAAAAAAATGATGTCGCCTCGTGTCGAATAATTCTCACCTCTCCTCATGGCATCGACAGAAATTTTGCAACATCATGTTTTCCTTTGCGCCACGTGACGTATTTTCGACCAATCAAAACAAAATTTGATGAGACGTATAACAATATCAGTTGTCATCGTAGATTACATATATATTGAAAGCCATCAGAATTGTAGATATGATTGTGAATTACAGTCGTGCCATTAGAACACTGCTCATATGACTTCGGTGTAAAGCATTTTATATTTTTCCCTATTTACAACCAGGACATGTGATTTGGTATATTACCAAGAATTTAAGGTACAGAATAAAATCTGTAACATTTAGATAATAAAATGTCTTCACAGTATTAAAATATAAATTGAGATTAGACAAATTCAACATCAACTGATATGAAAGGATAATCATTGTCAAAAAGACGTTTGCCGCATCAAACAGTCCGAGCCGAAAGTCATCAGACATGAGAGGCTGGGTAAGATATTAATCAAGTGATTATTAAACAGTTTTAATGATATCCACAAATGGCCGTGATTTTGGAAGTCTCTGAAAGTTTTGTGTCATAGGCATGAAACGCGGCAGTTGGACCAACGCCTTTCTATACATCTTCACTTATTTCAATTCGACAACTTAGGCTTGGTAGATACGAGTGAACCGTTTTGGATTTTGGTTAAAAACAGGATCCCAATCCCAATTTTTTTAGCCACTGAAAACTCAGACATATATATAGATGATTTCACCTGCTCAAAGTGAACTGGGAATAACCGATGGCAGTCACGAACTTTCTGTTAATATACATGCATCAAAGCAGCACAGGGGAGACCATGAACAGGCATAAAGCACTAATGAGAAAGTGAGACTCGATTAGTTTCGATCTTTAAAACTGACAACGTTAGTGTTAGATTTGGTAGATCTGCTTGTCAACCATCTCCAAACACAACGAACGAAAAGTTCCAATATTTCGACAAGGGTGATGATACTGGCTCCTAAAAATAACCCCATCTGACCACCAACAGACGCTGAAATACAACAGAAATTCTTCAATATTTAATTATACCTGACGAAATGTTGTACTTGCAAATGAATACAGCCCTGTTATCAAGTTGCCGAGCTTAAATGAACTCATTTTTTAGAAAGGCCAGTAAACTGCAAACAGATTTCAGTTGTTACGGCCCGCGGCCATGGCTTAGTGGTTCGCTTGTCCGTCAACTAATCCTACTTCGATGCACTGTTCATGGATTAAGAGTCCGCCTGTTGGCCATCAGTTATAGGAGTGAGTCAAAAGTGAAACACTTTTAAATACGACGTTAAACCCCGATCAAACAAATAAACGCGCAGTAGTTGCCATAAATGTGTACTACCAAATATACATGCCTATAGTTCATTCCTAACAGTCATCTAGCAATTGGTGAATCGGAATGAGAATAGTAAAGTCAGCTGAGCTGCGAACATGAAGTATACCATTATTCCACCGGTTAGCCAACAATAATCGTTTGGACGTCAATAACCTACTGTCTTGACTATTTGTTTACTCGGGTTTGTGTAGTATTACACAGCTATCCACTCACCTTGTACTGGACATTAGAGCAGCATTGGAAACAATTGCAAAGAAAGTGAAATTTTGTCTTAAGAGTTTATAGCCTCTGATATAAAATGCATAACTCATTGATATTGACGTTGTTCCAGCTCACCAATGTTTTAAATACCCCTTTATCTGAATTTACAAGAACGTTATTTTAGAATGTACCGCGGACTAAGGAAGTTCTGACCATGAAGCCATCCGATCGGTGGGTTGTAGTTTAAAAACAAAATACCAAAACATCTTTAAAATGAGTAGGCCTGAAGAGACTTACCAAAAACGTCCTCATCAGTGTAATCTCCTACTTGTTCCGTTGACTCGATTCGGAGTCGATCAAAGTAAAGATGAATATTTATCTTATTTTGTCTGTAAAATATATAACATAAACATAAGACAGAAAGTAAACCGCAGTACATATTTGTGTTCAATAACAAATAGGGGGAAGTTGGAATGAACGTCGTGTTGCTATGGTACTCTCACGGCTAAAGGTCAACCCCAAACCGATATGTTTGTGGTGTCTCTGAAAAGCCTTTTGTCTTTGTTGTGTCATGGTTATTACCGGTGACGTCTAGGGTATTTTTTGTAACAATTGGGCTGGTGTGGCGTAATATGACTGAAATAACCTTCATTACGAGGTAGAGCCCACTAAAAAAACGCAATAAATAATAAAGACAGGATAGGGCTGCAATTCAGAAAATAGTCTGCCCAGAACTGATTTAAACGAAATGGTACGATATCTCTGTGTGAATGTAATACGTCTAGGGTATTTTTTGTAACCCAGGGTATTTTTTTGTAACCCAATGGGCTGGACTGACGTCGTAGGGCTGAAATAACTTTCAATGTGACGTAAAACCCCATTCTAACAAATAATCAATAATAAAGACAAGATATAGATGCCATTTCTACGCAAATAAACTTCCATTAAGTTTGCGAGACACTTACCTGCTGTCATCGCCTCTTTTGGATATAACTGTTGAAGACAAACTAGTGTCGTAAATGACCTCTTCGCATGGGATTGGACACTGGCAAGCATAGTCTCGTACCTCTAATTAAAACGAGTGACCGAGTTTTAGTGGTTGGTATAAACTCTTTTCGTGTGACGTGTATATAAAGAACTTTTCTGTTGTTTGCAACAAAATTTAGGACGACAGCATAACCTATATTTCATAATCTCCCAGATTGGACCGCAGAAGGTCTAGGGAAGTTTTGATTCGATTCTGATTGTATAGTTGAACTAGAGTTACTTCCTTTTAAGTCCGCTACAAGGACAAGTACAAATGGATACGATGCGTGTCAATTTGGGTATTACAAACTGGCATGAATTGATTATACAGGTAAAGACATCTAAAGCATATAAAGGATGTATTGTTGTTTACATTTCCGATATTTAGTCCCTTAAGTGAAACTGTTCAGAGTCTGTAAATTGACAGGTCTGGACATATCAATTCGCAATAAATGTATACTAACTGCATGAGTTGTACATATGACAATATGCTCCAAATTTTACCGGTTCAAAATACATGTGTAGACGGGTTTACGAGCTATTCTAGCTACAAAGATAGCATTGTGAACAAAGTGATGTGTTTTTATACTAATTTACGAATGCAATCCTAGATACATACGCAGCGAATCGAGAAGCTTTGTGAACGATGTCTTCTTGCTACACTCTATCAATTCCGCCAAATTACATGCCTCAGACAAAGGAGCTAAAACATGAGAAAATATAACCCATAAAGTAACAGATTATTGTATACAATGAATAAACTTAATTCGATTCGATCACAAGTTGTACCATGGATATTTGGTATTTCAATGCATTTTGAAGAAAATTATATGAATTATAACTATTTCAGACCGGACGAAGTATTAATTGTGAGAATGTTTTGTTGGCCATATTGGCTGTCTTTTGCTATTTTAATTGTTGCAAATATCAACTCGCGAGAAGGACCGTATGGAAGTATCATGCCTTTAACATAGTAAAAGTTAATATTCCACAATGTCCGAAAAATACAGAAGAGAAGAAATAATTTGGTAGCGTAGCTTTGCAGAAATAAAAGGTTTGTTGGCCACACAGATAACGGGACTGACACAAGTAGTCTGACTTATACTATGATTGAATCTAACATGTATCATAATCGTTTGCGCAACATGTTTTGAACAACAACATGTCAATCACGTTTCATCCAAAGACATTAAACTGTCCAGGAGAAGAGATCGGATGAGGCTTTGATCATGAGCCGTCTTTTCTTGCCCCGTTCCCCTACATTCCCTTCAATATCAGAACGTTTATTGGGACATTCCAAATAAGTTCTATAGAATTTTTTTATAGAAATCATTTAAGGTGTTCTGATGAAGAAGTTTTTCGAAGCACAGCACGCTTTCCCTGGACGGTTAAACATCTTTAAACAACATACCTTTACTTGTACAAAATCAATTCAACAGTTCAGTCCCCTTAATTATAAACTTTGGTTGCTATATATGTTTACCATCAAGTTCCAGTCGACATTCACACAGTGTATACCAGATCTTCAGTTGACAGGCATCTTGACAAGCTCTCAATGTATATTTTCCAACTGTCACTAGTGGGTGAGAAAATTCAGGTCCAATCTCTACACATTCGTTGTCTCCAAATGCCTTGAAAGGTGCTGGTAAAAACTTGTTCTGAGAAATGAATACTACGGATAGTAGTAGTTATTTAACAATTAATCGCTTCACACTTATGGAATATATAAATATGATTTTGAGGACATGGCTGAAAACGATATTATTCGGGCAAATCAAAAGGCTGTTAGTGACACAAAGTGAATTTAACGTTACGCACCAGTTATATTTCCACTGTCCTAAAACATCACAAAGTCGTAAAAATGACATGGCAAATACAAAATGCTGTAGCTCATTAACTCGTTCGTACGACTTATTATCTTGTTTGAACGACTTATTCTGTTGTTTGAACGACTTATTATCTTGTTTAAAACACATGTTATCCCGTTTGAACGACTTATTATCTTGTTTGAACGACTTATTATCTTGTTTAAAACACATGTTATCCCGTTTGAAGGACTTATTATTTTGTTTGAACGACTTATTATCTTGTTTGAACGACATGTTATCCCGTTTGAACGACTTATTATGTTGTTTCAACGACATGTTATCCCGTTTGAACGACTTATATTTTTGTTTCAACGACATGTTATCCCGGTTGAACGACTTATTATCTTGTTTGAACGACATGTTATCCCGTTTGAACGACTTATATTTTTTGTTTCAACGACATGTTATCCCGTTTGAACGACTTATTATCTTGTTTAAAACACATGTTATCCCGTTTGAACGACTTATTATCTTGTTTGAACGACATGTTATCCCGTTTGAACGACATATTATCTTGTTTGAACGACTTATTATCTTTTTTAAAACACATGTTATCCCGTTTGAAGGACTTATTATCTTGTTTAAAACACATGTTATCCCGTTTGAAGGACTTATTATCTTGTTTAAAACACATGTTATCCGTTTGAAGGACTTATTATCTTGTTTAAAACACATGTTATCCCGTTTGAAGGACTTATTATCTTGCTTAAAACACATATTATTTTTGTGTCTTTTAGAAAGTGAAGATTAACAGTATTTTGGGATAACACTTTCTTAGTTTGAACCGATTCCAGTTCAGAAAAT